>JABFPJ010003754.1:0-15302 GCA_022817425.1 Gryon sp. ZL-2020
CAGCCTTTAAAGGTAAAACTTTTATGGGCCTTTAAAAAACCTGAAAATGCAACCTTAAATTCGATTTTCCATTAAAGGGCCTTCAAACATTCAAGGTACGCCTTTAAACATTTCTAGTCGGGCAGGTTAGGACGAAAAATCATATTTGTAATTTACGGTCGGGGAAGAATAGTATATTATGTATCAAGGGCAATGTTTCTTGAGGTGCATGCAGTGCCTTTCATACCTAGGATCGGAACAGAAAAAACTTTTTGTCACGCAGTGCCGAAAGTACAGTTTTTAGAACCGATGCGCTTTTAAAAATTGCATTTTCGACTTCCTTGTAATAAAAAGTATCGTTTGCACCATGGAAAAAAATGTCCGATTTTATCTCCCTTGGTACAAAATATACAATTTCACATAAAGTGATTAAGATTTAGTTACTTGAAGATAATTACAGAGCAAATAACACATTTAGAAACTTAAATCATTTTTAATGATAGATTTCACTCGACGAAGCTACCGATACCTGGGGAATTAAAGTAGAACGTGTAGAGATGTACGTATAATTTATTTCAGTTTAATTAGAGGCTTTTTTAATTTATTATTCAAACATATTTTCAGTAAGGATGTACGTTTACCAGTACAATTGCAAAGAGCTATGGCAGCTGAAGCGGAGGCAGCACGAGAAGCTCGCGCTAAGGTAAGCTATACTTTCCCATAAAATATAAGAATATTAATGCAAAATTACATTTTACTACTATCGATTTCAGGTAATTGCCGCAGAAGGTGAACAAAAGGCTAGCAAAGCTTTGAAAGATGCTTCTGAAATCATTGGTGATTCGCCTGCCGCTTTACAATTACGATACTTGCAGGTTGTTCATTTTTTATGCTTTATAATAGTTGAATTTCAATGAAAATTGTTATTTTCTAAATGTAAAATATATTTTTCATTTTCAGACACTCAACACAATTTCATCTGAGAAAAATTCGACAATCATCTTCCCACTGCCAATAGACTTAATAACATACTTTTTGAAAGCAGACGTTCTTAATAAACATCATAATACTGAAGCACAACCATAAGTACATGCATGCATGTATAGTATAAATTAACAAAAAGTATTGACGTTTTATTGATTGAAAATAAACCTTCCAATTTGTGCTATGGAAAATAATGTCCAAATCCGAGGCATAATATTTCATCAACTCAGAATTAAATGAAATTTTGCCTCAGGATAATTAGAATAATTGATATGGTAATGGAATGATATGATAATTGGAATTCATTAAGAGACTGTCGATAACATTCCTCGAGACTTAACAAAAGTCATTCAATGTATATGATATAGTGTAACTTATTATTAACTATACATTATATAAAACAATCCAGGTAATATATTAAGTTTATAAAATGATAAAACTTAAATGCCGAAATAATTTAGTCAAATAACAAAGTTTTACTCAAATAACAAAAGCAGTAAAGTGCCAGTCTTTGCTGTTATATTTTGTTATAACTTTTAACTTTACATTAACAATCATTCTAAGCAATTAATTCTCGACATTTTTACTAATGCTCAATTATTATTTTAAAACATCGAAAGTATAATTATTAAAATGTTTTCAAATTTTGTTTACTGTTTTGCTTAAAAATAACTAATAATTGGTTTGTAATACATTCTACTTTTATTATTTATAAAATAATATAATGATATTGATAGAATATTGAATACATATATATAATAGTCATGTAACAAATATCTTTGTGTGATGTTTAAAAATAATAACTCGTCAAATGCTCAACGGATTTTAAGCAAAATATTGAGCATGTTGATTGTATGTATATTATAATACAGAACAAAATTTGATAAAAACTTGTTTTTATCACAATTGAATTGTGTTTTTACGGGTCATAAGATTTCATTTTTGTGAATAATTATTATATATTCTGAATCAAAATATCAGTTTTAGTTTTATTGAAACTTTGATCTTTAGTTAGGATAAATCCCTTAGCGAAAAATACTACAGACATCTGTAGTTACTACATATTTTTTTTAAAGTAACATTAGTATTTTTGTGGTAAATTGGGCAAAACTACACAAATGTTTGTAGTCACTATAAACTTCTGTAGTATTTTTCCGTAAGGGATATAAACCAAGTTTCTAAGTATTGTAACTAAGTTTTTGCAAAAGTGTAAATAATTTATATTTATAATTATTTATATATAATAATTATAACACAAAACCTTATCAATGTCGAATTTAAGTTTATTAATTATTTAAATATATTGATTTAAAACCACACTAATTTGATAATTACAAAGTTTGTACATTATATATGAATATACGCTATTTTCATATCTTTGAAAGTAGTGTGTTAAACAAAGAGAAATAATTATGTTTACTTATAATGTAAACGAAGACAAATAAACATATGAAAATAGCGTATATGTTTATGATCATATCTAAGAAATATTTGATATGATTTTTTAAAAAATGTAATTTTGCACGATAAAAAAAGAAGTTTTCTATTTTTGTAAAAAAAATACTGTACAAGAATGTTTAGTTTTTTGATTTTGTAAATTTTGATTAGAGTTTAATTACTAAATTCTAATCATTTAAAATATGTATGCAAAACCTTACATATCGCAAAATGAAGATTTTTCTTTTATTTATAAAATCATTTTAATAATAATGATCTATATAAAGTTTAGTCTAATTATTTTATTGTATTCAAATATCTTTTTAAGTAAGTTATTGTTTAGGACATATTTTTTAAATACCGCCACAAAATAATTTTCAGCTACTTTCTATTCTGTCGATTTGACCGATTGTGGAACAAATTTGCTTCTAGTGGCTGCATTTATATTATTTTTCTATTAAAACAGTTTTAAGGTAAATAACAGGTAAAGTGTAGAAACAAGTGTTCAACAAATATTGAACACTTGTTCCTACACTTTTATAATAAAACTATTCAGAATCTTAATTTAATGTACGACAATGTTTATTATGTAATCTTATTTTAGACAATACAGCAAATACAGAATTCAAATAATTTAAGCGAAAATTACAATTATAAGACAATGATTTAAGCACACATAAATCTTTTATATCAAGAACAAGAAAACATTTGTATGTCAATTTTGTTTCTGTCAATTTGTTTAAAAATGCTGTACATTGTTATGTTATTTTTTGATTAAATAATGTTGCAATTTTGTACCATGATATTGTAATAAAATAACATGGAATCAATTAAAAAAAACATAACTTAAGGTCTCTTCTGGATACATTCTTTTTTGCAGAAAAATGCTTGGACGTAAATGCTCTGCATGTAAACCGGAATGATCATAAGCCTAAAAAAATATAAAAGAAGGACGATAATTATCAATGAGTTAATTTCATTTAAATTAAGAAATAGTATATTACTAATTGCGGATGATATTTTTTCTTATAAGTACATCGAAATAGGATCGAAACGAATTTTTGATCATCTCCCGTATTACGTACGATATTATTCGTCACGAGGGAAGGAAAAGGGCACTTTCCTTTCTTAGGCATTTTCCCTCCCTTGCAACGAAAAAAATATCGTTTGGCGGAGGCGAAGTTTGTAACCGCAAGGTAAACGGATTTCCGATCATCTCCAATGTTGCATACGATATTTTTCGTCACACGTGAACAAAAAACGCACTTTTACTCCCTAGGGAGTTTTACAAAAAGTGCGTTTTCTGTTCCCCCGTGATGAAAAATATCGTTTGTAACATCGGAGATAAAAACGGAATTTCTTTTCCCCGAGCGGAGCTTACAAACCGAGCCGAAGGCGAGGTTTGCAACTCCTTATATTTATATACTTTCGTCACGAGGGAACAGAAAACGCACTTTTTGTAAAACTCCCTAGGGAGTAAAAGTGCGTTTTTTGTTCACGTGTGACGAAAAATATCGTACGCAATATTGGAGATGATCGGAAATCCGTTTCCGTTACTCCGAGAGAGAAATGCCATTTTCCTCCCTAGGGAGATTTAGGAAAATGGCTTTTTTCCCTCCCTCGTAACGAAAAATATAGTACGCAACATGGGAGATGATCAGAAATTCGTTTTCCCGATCTTATCTCCCTTGTTGCGTAATATATAATTACCTTGCGGTTACAAACTTCGCCTTCAGTTCGGCTATTGCTCCCTAGTTGAGGAGGATATTTTTTCTTACCAGTATATCAAAAAATACTTTTTCTCCTGAAGGAGAGAAAGTTTTTTTCAATGTTCGACCCACTTTTAAGGGGAAAAAAGATGTGTTTTCGATGTATGTATGAGAAACAAAATTAACTTATTAACAATAAAATTGTATAAAAAGAAGTAATTACATTATGCAGCACAATAGCTAGATAGTTCTTCTATGGTACATGGTTTTGCGCAGCATTCATCATGGACCCCTCTTGATATACGGCGAAATCTGCTTCTTCCATATCCGTTCATTACATCATATGCTCTCTCTCGCGATCTAAATGGATATGGGTTGTCATCCTCGGGTGAATATGAATCCTCGTTCACACCTGAAACAATTCAAAAGTTCATATAAGTTAGGTCCTTGCTTAATCGCTTAATTTGAACAAGTACAACTTATGCTTACTTTGATCTTGCCTTTTAAACATCGAGTTATAAACTCCATTGCAAAGCAAATGTAACGCATTTGCTAAATTTTTACCGCAATATTTATTCATCGTATTGCTAGGACGTTTTCGAACGTATTGGTAAACTTCATGTGCGGAATCAACATGTAAAATCATCATCATGACTACAACCATGAATAAGAAGATAGAAATACCTTTCTTTGACATCTAAAAAACAATGATTAATAAATTACATTAAAATTATACAGAAAAAGATGGTTTTATAAATCATTGAACAATTCCACGATTGAATTTGATTGTTGAATTAGGGAAACACTGACTAAATTAGATTTTGAATTACTCATTGCAGATCCAAGATTTATTAAATTTTTCGATCCTTGGACTGCTAGATTATTAATTTATTAAAAGGAAGGAGACACTAGATAACTAAATTATTGAATGATTAGATTGTCTAAGGGATTACTTAACTATCTAATTAATATTTGTTTTAAAGCACCATAAATGGGACACAAAAGTAACAAAGTATATCAATTTTAATCGCATTTTTACACACATTGATGAGAAGATATTAGAAAGCATAAGAAAGAATCAAACCATATTCTTTTCGCCAAATAGTATTCAAATTAACAGAATAAATAGAAAACTGTTTTTATTATTTTATTATAAATTATATACCTTGAAATTAAGTATTAAAGTTTCGTCTCAAATTGTTAAACTTATTATCACTTTTATGCCGAGGAAGAAAACACCCTTGTAAATATAAACACTGTCGTGATCGCCAGCTATTTCTGAACTAAACGATTTGAGGTGAATCTTTTAAGTACGAAGCATGAATTTATGATGTTAAATATTTTGGACGTGTTCAATTAAAACGTTTTCATTTTACTGCGAAATTATCGCATCATTACTTTCTATTTAGTAATGCTTACTTTAAAACATGAATATTTAATCGGCCATGTAATTCCTTGATTAAATTATAACATTTTTATTTATTATATGAAAAACACCATTTAATTTTATTCATTTCTTAATATTTACAATTTAGAACAAAATAAGACATTGTTTTAATTTAAATAACTTCCCTTACTCATACATTATATTTTATTTTATTTTTATGAATTTTGCTATAATTATCCTTCAATTTCAATTTAATTTGCTTTCCATTCTTACAATACAATATTCCTTTTATATTATATACAAACAAGCCAATTTTATTTTGATTAAATTATGAAAACTTTAATTAAAAAAAAAAAAATACAATTTATTCTATCTCAAAAACTTTTAATTTTATAATCAACCTGAACTTATACTGCAAATATAATTTAATGTCGTGTATCCATATAACTTAAAATTAATTGTATCAATTTGTTTATATGCAAAGATCTTATGTAAATTAATTTATTTAAAATAAAAAATATAGAAATATCTATTATAAAATTAATTAATCAATTAAGAAAAAGAGCATAATTTAGGTAAGAATAAATTTGAAAACAATAATTTTTGTAACAATTATAATTAGCCAACGTAATATACAATGACGATAATTAAAATCCTTTTTGATCCAGCCACTCTTTGACGTATTTCACACAATCAGTTTTGTACTTTATAAATTGTGCAAATTCATTCACTTTTGTTGGAACTTTTCTTTTCAATTTTTCTTCTATATATGGTTGTAATTCATTATTTAAAGCCCAAATATCGCCTTCTATGTTCCTTAATGATGTAACTCTTCTCGCCCCTCGGAATGTCCGGAGCAAGTACACAGGTTGCATGTGATTTCTGGATCGTTGGACAAAATAAGGATAATCATCCACCAAAGCTAGAAATACGAAAATAAATTTTTAATTACTTAAAATATAAATTCTTTCTAATACGCACATCAAAATATTATTTTTCTTTTACTTCTAAATTTATGTACGTTATTCGTCGCTTTATTGGATTTCATAAATTACCTGTTGCTGCTTTCCACCCACATACTGATTTATCAGTTTTTGGCTTTGGAATGGCCTTCAACGGTAAAAGACGTTCTACATATTCCCATTCTTTTGGATCATATGATACTTCAAACTCGGGATATTCTTTAGTTTCATCGTATTTTTCAGATGATTTGTAGGAACTGTTCCTAGTTAAAACCTGCAAAAATATTATCAAAATACATAATATCATTTCCATAATTACATTATTATAAAACATTTTCTTTTATATTTATCTTTTATATATATACTTTGTTTATTTTCATTAATAAAAAATGTTAAGAATAATTCCAAATTATTATAATATTGTCGAATCTCAAGTTTTAGAGTTACACTCAATGGTATTTTTTATTTGAACATTTAATTGAATATTTATCGACGGTTGTACAGAATTTTAATGTTATTAATAGAAAGCGTGTATCGGAAATATGCCATGAAAGCTTTTACTAATTTACATTTATTTATAAATCGGAATTTAATGTAGAATAATAACTTGAAATAATACTTATAATTTTTAGTTTCAATATTTAATTTTTACTATTATTATTAAAAGTTTCATCAACTAGATTAAAATCAGAAGCAAAAATGATAATAAATAAAGGAAAATCGGAAACATATTTTTCTTTGTTTTCCAAAGTTATTTAGCAAAACATTTTTGTCCAGCAGAGCTAAAATCAAAAACTTCACTTATCCAGAAAATCACCTCAATTCGCATTCAACTGCGTTCATAAGATCGCATAAAATGAAACTTTCATTAAAGTAAACTTCGAAATCATGAATTCATATTACAATCCGCTATTTTTCATATTTTTGACTAAATACATTTCTTTAAACATTTTCTTTTCTAGGTTACAACTTGGCCCAGGAATCCTGATAATTATGATGCCGACAAGATCCCTGTAAAATCATGCCGCAATATTGCTCTCGACGATCACACTTTCCCTCTTGCTTTTGAGAGGGGATAACATCCGTGCAACAATGTTCGTCACTCGGTAGAAGCAGAAAACAGAGGCAGATATAGAGAGATAGAGATACACCGAAAGAGAAAGAGAGGGGAAGTGGAATTCCAGTTAAAGCTCTCCTTCTTTCCAACTTGTTGTTACTTGCAATTGCATATTCACACCCGAAAAAGCTTGACGAATAAACAACAATCACAAACCCAGACTGAATGTAACCTCAAAAGCTGTGCAAACCTCAAATGTCAAAATAAAGTTTTACACTAAAAGAATCAAAAAGCGAAGAGAAAGAAAAACGAGATCTAAACCAATGAAAAAAGAGCAGAAGACAAAATAGTCGTCCATTAGAAACACGTTTTCATAATCAACAACAAAATTGTGGAAAATAAATATACATAAAGAAATTAAAGTCTATCGCGCAAGTATGATATAAAATTGTCTGCAAGTTGACTGTTATTGTTAAAAAAGTTGGTTAACTGAGAATAATCACCTGGGAGATTTGTGGCAAGGTTTGTTTAACTGTAATAGTCGAGCGAAAAGCACGAGTGAGGTTGCATGCGGCGACTCGAAGGGAGGCCATCTTGATACTGTGTTGAAGGGTTCGGTGGCCGCCATTGGTGCGCACGGGCACGGGCGCGTCTAGCCAGCCGTGCGCTCGAGTGTTCGCGTGCGCGATCCTCTCCGGCCGACCGCGAGCGTAGCCGCTGATCAAACTCAGCGCGCATACCCACAACTTCCCCCGCAGAGCAAGCCAACATCAAAATTGAGTACTTTTTTTTGCGTCCACCAAACAACAACAAATTATCCAAACAACGGTGCGTGGCGGAACAACCGAAGACAACGAGACAGTTGTAGCTCTCGTGCGCCCCCGACACGCCGCCACCGCGGTAACCTAACCTTCAAACAATCTCGGGTAAAATACAACATCAAACCCATGAGAACATACATCACTTAACCTCACAAAATTTCTCATCAACTTTTTCGTTATTTAAAATCATTTAACAAAGGGTTATTAAGAAAATAATAAATGACAACAACAATACATAATTAAATTAAATTTTATTTGTTAGTTTCCATTGCATTTTGTTGCATGGATTTTGATTGCTGTAAAAGAGTGCAATATCGGGCCGATTGGAGTCAAGCAGCAGGGGAAGTAAGAAGTGAGAGAGTTATCGGGGCGCGGAGCGGAGAAGGGGCGAAAGACTCTTCCGACACAGGCCGAGAGTGAGCGAGAAGGCATGGGCATCGGTTTGATTTAAGTCGCGCGGCCGTCAGGTGGCGCCATCGGCTGCGAGCCAGCGAGCGAGACAACGTACGTACGGACACCCTGTGCAACGGGATCGCTCGCGTACGAGGACATTTTCACGGGACAGCCGACGACGCGCCGAGTCCCGGAGCCGATTGCTGGCCTCAGAGGTGAGTACCCGCGTAGCCGTGCGACGCCGCGCCGTGCCGTGCCGACGCGCCGTCCCCAGCCCGGCCAAAATTCGCCCGCAAAGAGTCTCCGAGTCCGCGAGAGCCGCGCAACACACAAACCCATTGTTGTTTATTCGTGTTCGACTCACTCTCCTTCTACGCTCTATCGTCGCTTGCGTTTTAAAAAAGCGCTACGTTTGTCGTTTTTGTCGTTGCGGCAATACATTAAGTTGTTGCATTGTCGCGCTTAACGCCCTCCGTACGCGCTCAACCGCCAAACTCACCAAACCACCCCGAAGCCGATCGCCGTTTCTCCCCCTTCCGCCCCAAGCTTTGCCTCTCTGTCGCTCGCACTTGGCTCCTCCGCTCTCCCTCTCGCTCCCTCTCTTACTCAATCTCGCGCTTCTTCCTTTACTTTGCGCTATCTTTCTCTATCTCTCTCGCTCTCTTGCTCAGTCTATCTTTGTTGTTTTTTTGTTGGAGTACACGTATGTACGTAAACTTTTGTGATGAAGTGAGATGGAGAAAGGGAGCTTTTTTTGGTGCACGGGGGGTGGGCTGAGCTCTCAGCTGACTGGCTGCGAGAGAGATGCGCCCACACAAAATGGTGATCCACAGCGCATTCGGCCAAACCACACCGAGACCAAAAAGCCCCAAGCTTTTTGCTTCACTCTTTCCTTTACTCCATCTATCTCTGTTTCTCAGCATTTCTCCCTCCCCCCCCCCCTCATTGCTCCCTCCCTCCGCCTCCTTCTCTCCTCTCTCTCTCTCTCTCTCTCTACTTCTCTCTCTTTATCTCTCCTTTTCTCGTTGCTTCTCTCTCGCGCTATCCTTCTCATGTCGACATGTCGTGTTATTTCACACACTCGCGGGCTGCAAGATGATTATTTTTAGGGTGGCCGCCTGACTGGTACTTACTTTAACGTCGGGTCCTTTTATTTATAACAAATTGGGGTAGCGCAGGAAAAATTGACGCCGCGCGCGAGAGACACTTTGCCGTGTGGATACGTGTGTCTCGTCGCCGTTCGTCGTTGCCGCCTGGATATTGCCGCGAACGTACGTGCGAATCACCGCGTGTATGTATTTCAACTCGTTCGCTCACTCTCTCGCTTACGCGCCGAGAAATCCATCGACCAAATTGCGATGCTTCACTTCTTTATCGAGGGCTTGCGATTTTTTTTGTATTTTTTTCTTTTTCGGATGATCTTTTGACCAATTGATTATGCATCGATTTTAATAGAGCTTCTTAATATTGATTATTATCATAGGAAGCTTTTTCTTGTATTGACTTTTTTATTATGGATAATTGTCATTGGAAAATGACTTAGAATGAATTGATTTTTATATGCTGATATTTAATTCATATACGAAGTCATGAAGTAAAAGTAAAGAAAAGACCGAGGAATGTCCTGAAAGTCCTGAATTTCAAATCATTATGGATTGTAGTATTAAAAAGCAATTTAATAAATAACTGTAGTTTTGAACTTGTACATACTAATTCATTAGTTTAATATGGAATATTAGATCATTTATGTTGTATAAACGTTACCATAAGTTTATTGTAATAATATTTAGATTATTGCTTATTTTGTTTTTTAAGGGAGTAAAAAAATATAAGTTTCCAGTTTCAAGGAACGTGACTTTTTGAAGAAGAAAAATGTTTAACAAAATAAGCCGAGTTTCTAAGTATGCAATGTAAAGTGATTAAGAAAAGTAGCTGAATCATCAACTTTGCTCACTTTTTATATACCTACATTTTGTGCTCACTTTAAAAGGACATGACCATTTCAAATGGAAAATAAAATATTTTCAAAAGTATAATTACAATATATAATTTATTATAATGAGTTATATATTTTACTTTTCATGTATATATATATATACACACATATAAATATATATATTAATGTTATCACTATTATATGAATACGAAGAATCTGCTATTATACTTGTATTTGAATAATAAATTTTATACGATTTAAAGCGTTGCATTCAAATAAAAATAGATTATTTTAATAATTTAAATTACATCTAATAAAATGGTCTGTTTTTATGATTTATTTCATATAATTAAGAAATGTTTAATATATCTTAATAGAAAGCTGTAAATAGATACAATTATACAGACGATAATTGTCATATAATGTAAAATGGATGAACTTTGGTTGAGGGAAAATGTAAAATAGAAGTAGTTGCATTGTTGCAAATCATCTAGCTTGCATAGTTTTTCATAATTTTTCTTTCTTATAATGTAAGCCTTTGAGAATACTGAAACATACTTTCAAAGTGTGTTTTATAAATTGTATAAATACTTTTTTCTTAATGAAATAATTATTCTTATAATATTCATTTTTAATACTTAATTTTCTATGTTATAAGTTACACAAGAAATGATTGCACATCACAAAGAACATAAAATATAATAACTTTTTATATATGTAATACTTATAACAAAATAATTTACGTCACTAGTTATAAAACAGAGCATATGCAACAGGTGAAAAAAACTTGACGCTTTGGGATGAGGGTTGCAAGCATTCACTTTACTCTGTTCACGATAACTGAAAGAACTCAGCATCACATTTACAAATGTGGTAGTTGATCAATTTACGTCGGTTACATTTTCGTTATTGTTATTAATAAAATAATAAATATAAATTAACTTTTTAAATTTTAATTGAATAACCTTTTAAACTGATAAATAAATATAAATAAATGTTTCATTCTTTATATTATAATTAAAGCAAATAATTAATATTATAAAATCCAAATGTTTTTATGTGTTACATTTTAAATAAAGCAAGTAAAATGTTCAGAAAACTTATATAATAAGTCATTTTTTTATATCATATCATGCAATATAATGTCAAGCTATTGTCTCCTTTTTTTCAACATAGATATAATATAATTTATAAATAAAATAATAGAATCAAATGGATTAAAGTCGCGCATTGTAATAATTAAATTGTACTGTAAGATAAAGTGAATGATTACAAGTATTAAAAAATGCTCTATATTTCTATAGAAAATAAGAAAAAGAAAAGCAAGCAAGCTATACTTGTATCTTCACTTTTTACATATATTCTATTGGTATTCTCAAATGTTAATTCAACTTCGAGCAAGTTAGGCCAACTTAACGTGTACATATAAAATACCAGTGATATAAAAATAAAAGTTTGCATAACTCAGTGTAAAAAGGAGAGTTCAACTAGTTGAATTATATATCGACTCTATCTATTTAACTATAAGATAATAAATCATCATATACATTATTACAACTATAGAGCTGTACAAAAAATCCTCCAATTTAATTACTGCTTTTAAAGCTGACACTCTAAACAGGAACAGAATAAGGATATGTTATTTGCCAGTGAATGATTTGTTCATTATGAATGAAAAACAAATCATTCATCTGATTAAAAATAACTTTTTTTTTTAAAGAGTATTTTACAAAATTGGTTGTAAATAATATAATTTAGTTGATTATAATAAGCACTTGTAATAAAATATATAAAAATTTATAAAAACAAATAAAACTAAGTGGAAACATTTGTATTGAAATTAAACAAAGTTTGATCTTACAATTTTTCAGACCCCTTTAGAAGCGTGCATAAATGTGCACGAGGGTTGTACAAAGCCGAAATATCTTCCTCGCTTTAGCGTGATGTTCGCTTAAAAGGTCTGGGGGGATGTTTGGGAAATGGCTGGTCTCCCGAAATAAAACACAAAGAGCTTCTTGTAGACAGTTACAACTTTTTGCTTGACGCGTTATAGCCTCTCACTGGGGTTTTACCTGCGTAGTTTATCCTGAAATACAAAATGGCAGGCAAAAGGTCAGTGTTCACTGTCGAGATTTTTGCTCTCGACTATTCCTTTAATACATTAAGAAATAAAACAAGCTTGCTATTTCTCTTTCATCGTTTACAATCATCGTTGCAATAATATTCATTTTTTATGTTATTCAGAAGCAAACAAAATATTAACTTTGTAGAAAAACAAATCTTTAAAAGAAAGAAAATGAACGTTTGCAAGGTTGACTGTAAAAAACTTTTCTCTCTTTCTCTGTTTGGTAAATTACTTCAGTTTATTTATTATTAATTAGCTTAACTAATAATTTAAAATTAAAAATAGCCCAAATACTATGGTTTTGGTATATCTTAGAATGATTTTTAATGACTTTACTGCAACATGATTGATCATTTTTCATATAAATTTGTAGTATGATTGTGTGTCTTAGGAGTTAGATTTTTTTTAAAAAGCAAAATGGTGTATTGGATTACGACTCCTTGAATTTTTCTATAGATTGAAATTTCAATTGAAATGTTCCGTGGAAACACGTGCGTTTGAATTTTTCTTTGTCAGTTTAAGATAACTAGAGCTTAGGGATGCGCTCAAACTACATTTGCTGCAATTCATAATTTATGATATTGGTGTCATTTAATTCAATTCAATCTAATTAACAAACAATAATTAAAATACTTAATGTAATTAAATCAATTATATCATTTCATAGATTTATTTAAAAATCATAACATTATTTAATAATTATTAAAAAAAAATTTACATTAACACAAAGTTATAAACTAAAATATAATAAGTTTATTTAATTATTTGTAACAGTAAATTATATATTAATTATTTGAATAAATTGTAAAAATGAATAATGTTAATTAGTAATTAATTAAGATGACGTATAATAGCCGAAGGAATCAAAGCATATTCCATTGTGTGTAAGAACAATAAAGATACGAGACAAAAATGCCTCGGACTTAGTTAAAATTAGGACTCGAATTTTGGTCGTATCAAGCATCGCGATAAGCTTACAAACACAATTGTCTCTCGCATGGCTCGACATCCTAACTCGGGGAAAACGTTCAAGAGGGCGTAAGCGTTCTCCAAATTTCCATAGAGAAAAATCACGCAAACACACGTGCGTGTTTGCAAGTGACAGAGATAGCAACCCATTTTCTCTCTCCCTTTATCTTGTTCTCTATCTTTCTTTGCATTTAGTAAAACAGTTCTCTTTCTCTCTGCTTCAGTCGATTTTGTACAAATAGTATTTTGATTTTTGTTCTTATTCTAAATATCGAGATGTTTTGATATTGTTGCAGGCATGCAACGTGTCCGGTCGTGTGACATGTGTGTATGCGTGTGATTCAACGTTTCATTCACGGACGCAAACATGGTACGTGCTGTGCTTTACTCATATTTACGTTGTTGCGACACAAAACGTCTCGCTCGCGCGCACGGGGATAGATTGAAAGTCAACTAGTTGTCACTTGGCCAGGATCGCCGTTTCGTCAGCATGCCCAATTCTAACCTTCTTTCCATCAAATTCTAACAGGAGTGCGATTATATAAGTTTAGATCGTATACACGATTTCTCAATGAAACGCTGGTCATTGAGGCGTCGTGAAATTAAGGTTAGATTGCAGTGCGATTAAACATTTTTTTCTATATCAAATTGAACCATGAAATTGATTCAATTTGACTCAATTATATATACCTTTTTTGATATTAATGAGGTCATTGTGGTCGTCTTTTTCCTTATCGATTGTTCAACAATGATAATTGATTTTGTGATAAAATTTAGATATTTACTGCTATAAATGTTTTTTTCTTCAAATTTGTGTATTTTTTCTTTCTGTTTCATAATTTTAATTGGGTTTTATTAATAAACTCAAATGACTGTTGTAAATGTGCATTTCGAAGGGAATTAAGTTTATCTTTAGAAATAATGAATCACTGGCATGTTCTTAGGTGATATTTTGGTATAATAATTAAATCGATTTTGCGTTAATTAAGAGATTGAATTTGGTTATATGCAATACTTGTGTTACGTTGAGAAGTTTTTTACTGTAGTAATGTCGAAATGTCGATTTAAAAGAAAATACAAATCCTGACGGGATTTCTATTTTTACCCAATTTTCGGACTTTTTACTGTACATTCAAGAAAATGTTCGAGGTTTGTTTACATGTATTTTGATGAACAGTTATATAAACAAAAAGAAGAATTTTTCTCCTTTTTAAAAAAGTTGAATATTTTTTATGATAATTAATATAGTATTTGAGAATATATTTATCAAACATTTTTTTGCTTGCAATCAATAATTTAATTTTTATGTCTGGTTTACTTACAAAAACTTGTAATTTTATTAGCAAATTAACAAAAATGATTGACTGATTATATTTTACTTAATAAATAATGCATTATTGAAATAATTATCAAATAACTTCGGAAATAAAAATAGCTGTAATATTTAAAAATATAAACACGTTCTATAGAAAAAACATAAAAGTTAATTTTATCTTCTTTATATTATATCTCAATTTTTTTTTTTTTTTTTTTTTTTTTTTTT
>JABFPJ010003755.1:0-15302 GCA_022817425.1 Gryon sp. ZL-2020
TAGGGATCTGATAGGATGTCATTAGGATGTCAGAGGATACCATAAGGATGTCATAATAAAGGATGTTACATGGATGACGTTGGGATATTTTAAGGATATCATAGGGATATCAGAAGGATGACTTTGGGATGTCATACGGATGTCATTGGGATTTTTTGAGGATTTCATAAGGATGTCATTGGCATATTTTAAGAATTCCATAAGGATGTCATTGGGATGTTACCGAGATGTCAGAAGGATGTCATAAGGATGTCGTAAGTATATTTGGAGGATATCATAGGAATGTAATAGGGATATTATAGGGATGTCATAGGGATGTCTTAAGGATGTCATAAGGATATTATAAGGGTATCACAAGGTTGTCATAAAGGTATCATAAGGATGTCATAAGGATGTCGTAAGTATATTTTAAGGATGTCATAGGAATATAATAAGGATATTATAAGGATGTCATAAGGATGTCATAAGGATGTCATTTTTTTACAATGAATTTTTACATTGATATAAACGTCAAATGCTTTTGAAATATTCTTTTTCAGATTTTGTTGTATTAATTAAAAATAGAAATGAATGGAGAAAGCACTTTACCTCCTGGAGCCAAATTCCGCGTCTGAGGCGTACTACTGCCTTGCGCGCCGCTACTCCTCCTCGATCTGAAAGCACAATTACATTTATATAAAAGACTATTTTATCTCTCTGCCATTTTACATTAATTTGCAAAATATTAATTTCCTCGACCATTTAAAATATGTATTATTTGCATTCGCATTCAACATTTTGCACTTTAAATATATGTCAAATTTAAATTCAGTCAGAAGACATGTGAAATTTATGCTCAGAATTTCTCTTTTGTCAACTTGAGTTGATATTTTAAAATTCATTAAAATTATGCACTTTTATTCAAAATTTTCATTTTAATATTAATTATATATTAATTTGAATTTAATGATAATGAAAATTGAACATTTTCCACTATTTTTTAATAAATGAATTTATTTGAGCTTCTAATGGAAGTGATTCGGTTTTGTCTTACAAATAAAAATTTAATAATGTTTGCAAATTACCTTACCATTAAACGTATATAAAAATAATCATTATTTAATCTCGTTTCTTCTCTTTAGCTTCAAACTTAATACTCGCGAGACGTTATTTCGAGTTAATTAAAACTTTTGTGCTGTCAACGTAGAATGAAAACTTATTAGCTCAAAACTAATGCAGCAATGGATTTCAATACTTGAACACTAAAACTTTTGACGTCGCCGAATTTGCTTGTAAAAAATCAAACGTGTTTATTTCATGATAATGGATGACTTAATCAAACAATCGGTAATTATAAATTATACAAATTAATGAATTAAATTTTTGTATTTAAAAAAAAATGTGTATTTAATAATAAAATGTTTTTTTTTGAGTTAAACAATTTTTTATTTTTTTTTAATTCGAAAACTGAAAATGAAAATAAAAATGAAATTTAAATTTAAAAACTGCAAAATTCAAAAATGAAAAATTTAATATTTAAAAAATATTTAAAATATTTAAAAAATGAAAAAAGTAATTTAAAAAAATACATTAAAAAATAGAATAAAATAAAAATCAAATATTTTCATAATTATTTTAATTAATTAGTTTAATAAAATATTAAATATAAATACAAAATTAAAAAAAATAGTAAAAATTATTAAAATTTTATTTTAAACTTACTTATTTGTCGGCACATTAGTGAGCGACAGGAAGTTGTTCCTAACCGAGCGTAGAGAGGCGAGTATTTGTGCAAATGGTGTGACAATGAGATCCTCGCCATGGCTGTAATAAAAAACAAATCGTTGATCAATCCATTGGCATTACCCACAAACAAATTCTTGACACAGATCAAGTCAACAGTCAAGACTCAAAAAAAAAAAAAAAAAAATCTAATTTCTAAATAAAAAGGGAAAAGAACCAAAGTTTCTACTTTTAGCTTTACTAAGCGCCGCAAAGCGTAGCTGCAAACATGCATAATTTCAGCTATATCGTTAATAATTTATTAACAGTTTTTCATTTTTGATGAAAACACAAATTTTGGGGATTAATTTGAATGATTAATGTTTTTTTTTAATTACATTATTTTCAAAATAGTGATCAAAGCAAAAATGAAAACATTCATATACGATGGGAAGTAAAAAACACTTAATTTTCAGGATTGGTATTTTATTTGTAGTCAAATTGTTTAATACATAAAAGCGTTTGAATAAATGTTTAAATTATTTTGTGTATGAAAAGTAAACATTCAACAGTATAATAAAGATATAATCCCTAGTAATAAAATATAAGGGAACCCCATTTTCAATTATATTTATTGGCAGAATTACAAGGGCCTGTTAAGGCCAATAATTAGTTATTATTATTTTAATAAAGCAGATTTCACTAAAATGAAAATTAAAAAATAAAAAACTTGACAGTTTCAAAACTTAAATTTAACTCTACAAAGTATTTTAGAATAAAATTTACTTTAAATGGGTTTAATTAAGGCCAAAAATATTATTTATTATACAATTTACATTGAATATACTGTATTTTAATTAAATAAAAAATAATTACGGGGCTCGCCTAACTAGGTCCTAACTAGGGCCTACTTAGGTTAACCTTAATAGGCGAAGCGTTACATTTCTTAAAAGGACCCGGTTTTAACCTTAACAGAGCCTTGAAATGGCCTTGCGAGTTGCACAGGCAAGCCTATAAAGGGCCCAGAAACTTTTATTTTAAAAAATAATTACAGGCTTGCCTAACTAGGCCCTAACTAGGGCCTACTTATGTTAATTTGTATAGGTAATTAATAGGCGAAGCGTTACATTCCTAAAAAGGACCCGGTTTTAACCTTAATAGAGCCTTGAAAGAACCTTAATAGAACCTTATGAGTTGTAGAGGCAAGCCTATACAGGGCCCAGAAATATTTATTACTAGGGATTTCTATAAAAGAAACCTAAGAAAGGTAGACAAAGACAGAGAGAGAAATAAGAGTAAAAGTACTAATCAATAAACTATACTCAAGTACGGTCGTTATTTCGCGGGAGCACGTCACCGCCACGTAATAAAGAGTGTATGCGAGGTATATAAAGTATGATTTGAATAAACACACATTATTTCCATGCGAACAAAACGACCGGCGCATCTTGTCTGGGTCATATATCGATTTGTGTTTGCATTTTCTTTGCTGCATGGTGAAAGAAAAAAGTTAAAAAAAAAAAAAGAAAACATTAAAAGAAGAAGTAAGGAGTTAAGAGGATAAAGGTAAAAGATATCCTCGTGTAACGATACACTGAGGAATGGGAAGAGCGTTTTGCGAAATGAAATGTAGATTTAATTAGGTCGCGAGAAAAAGATTAGAGCGAAAGCAAAAATAAGTTGGAAATTAAAATTGCTACGATTATTTTTTTTTCTTCTTCTTTGCTTTCTTTGTGCACAAATGATGCTTGAACTGAAAATAATGATGAAAAATCATTAAAGTAGCGAGGAAAATAAGACATGGATGTATTAATCTGGTATACCCTAAGAAAACTTAACCAGTTATAGACGAGGCCTTGGAAAGGCCACGTAATATCCTGGTTAACTTAGTTATGGGCAAGTTTAGATTTGGCCAAGATATGCCCAATGTTATATAGTTTCTTATTAGGTTAGGAAATAGGGTCAATGAATGGCCTAAGCATGGCCATATTAAGGCCTTGCATTCGTAAGATCCGGGTGATCCTAGATTTAGCCATGGTAGGGTGGATATTGTGTAATTTGTTGTAAGGTTGGAAAGTAGGACCATTATATGGTCCAAACAGGGCCATATTAAGGCCTTGAATAATAAATTCCGGGTTAACCTAGTTACGGGGAAGCCTAGACTGGGCCAAGATATGCCCAACGTTGATATAGTTTTTTATGAGGTTGGAAAATAGGGTAAATAAATGGCCTAAGCATGGCCATATTTAGGCCTTGTATTCGTAAAATCCGGGTTTACGGATAAGCCTAGACTTGGCTATGGTAGGGTCAATATTGTATAATTTGTTGTAATTTGGAAAGTAGGGCCATTATATGGGCCTATCAGGGCCATATTCAGGCCTTGAATAATAAAGTCCGGGATTACCTAGTTACAGGGAAGCCTAGACTGGGCCAAGATAGGCCCAATGTTGTGTAACTTGTTGTAAAGTTGGAAAGCAGGGCTATTATATGGCCCCAGCAGGACCATATTAAGGCCTTGGAATAATAAAGCCCGGATTAACCTAGTTACTGGGAAGCCTAGACTGGGCCAAGATAGGTCCAATGTTGTGTAACTTGTTGTAAAATTGGAAAATAGGGCCAATATAGGGCCAAATCAGGTTAATTAAGGCCAACATTGGATCTCATAGAGAACCGACGACCAGGTAGGCCATATTAGGCCCTTACTAGGAATACCTAACTGCGTAATTTGTAGGTAAGCATTTTAAAGCAATGTGGGTTTAAACAAATTGAATAGTAACATTAATAATGAATATAAGAAACATATATTGAATTGCAGGGATTTACTTTATGCAATTTACATGTAAATATAATAAAAATACAATTATTCCAAGGAGAGAATATAACAGTTCAATTTATTTTGTTACTCATTAATTCTCTTATTGTATAATAATTGTAATACATTTCAATAATTCTGAAATCATTAAAAAAACAAACCGCATAACTGCAACATGCAACGAATAAGAAGAACAAAGAATATAACATTTAACAATAATTATGGAAATTTGTGAATAAATCATCAGCAAATTTAGTGAATCAAAAAAATGTTGCAGATAATCGAAGATATTGTAATGCAGTAATTCGATATTCCATTTTTTATATAAAATGTGATTGATTGAATTATTGTTTATTAATATTTTGTAAAATATAAACTTAAATTAAATCATAACTTTAAACAAATAATAATAATAAAAAGGTTTTGAAACAAAAATAATTTTAAAAAATTAATTTTTTTTATATTTAGTTTCTTTTGTAAAATATTTTTTAAGATTAAAAAAAATAAAATTGTAATATAAATTACATCTCAATTGTATTTTTGACGCAACTGATTATTATTATGATTATTAATATTATCTATTAAATGTGTTTTCCTGAAAATATCATAATAAAATGATTTTGATTTCAAACGAGCTAAATTATTTAGTCAGGTATTAAAATCGAATGCACCGAAACGTCAAAGCAAATGTCAAAGTTCGTTGCAAGTAGAGAAAGCCTGTTTAATTGTTATAAGACATTTGAATCAGTCAAAACTGCGCCTCATATTAATACACTAAATTCGCAAATTATCATTTCCTCATCGATCACTTTCCCGGATAAACATCAAATATATTTAATTAAATTTCAAAATATATTAAAATCAAATTTCAATAAATTTAATTTTAAATAAAATTTAAATAATTTTTTTTAATATAAAAAATTTAAATTTAAATTTATATTTAAAAAAATTTAAAAAATTAAATAAATAATATAATAAATTAAAAATTTAAAATAAATTTAATTAAATTTCAAAATATATTAAATTCAAATTTCAATAAATTTAATTTTAAATAAAAATTAAAAAAAATTTTAATATAAGTTATTTAAATTTAAATTTACATTTAAAAAAATTAAAAAAAAAATTAAATAAATAATATAATAAATTTAAAATTTAAAATAAATTTAATTAAATAAAAAAATGTTTTCAACTTTTTTTGGTTAAAAAAGTTTTATAAAAATGTTTCTTTCAATTTCAAAATCAAATGCAAAACGAAAAAAAATGGACACATCTCAATTACTTTTCCGTTGGATGTTTCATTTTATTTGCAAATTAATACTTAACCGACGAATTCAGAATCAAATGGATGTGAATAGGAATTTGACCGTAAATTCGCTATAATTCTCGGGCAAAGAAAAATAAATTGAAATATTTTAAGCGTCATTCAATTAACGTGCTATTTAGTCACGAGTTATAAATGAAATGCTAACATCAATTTTATCATCGCTGAAATCATTTTTGGTGCGGAAGCGTGTTAAGTCGTCGTTGACATTGATACATTTTGATTTAACGCAAATTTAGATTCTTGCTTTGACTTTGATGAATATCACACAACAAAACGAAATATAAGTGCACATATTTGAGTTCATAAATGTTTCTTTTTTTTGGAATAAAATGAAAACGGATTATGTTTTAACATAATTTAATTAAATTTAATTTTTTAATTTAATTTTTTTAATTCTTAAAAAAAAATAAAAATTTGATATAATTAAATATAATAAAAAAAAGAAAAAGTTATAAGAAACGTTAATAAATTTAGTTTTAATTTTTTTAATGTTTGAAATAAAATAAAAATTTGATTTAATTAAAATAAAGAAAATTGTAAGAAAAATTAATAAATTTTATTTTAATTCTTTTTTTCAATTTCTTTTAAATGTTTAAATTGAATAGAATTAAAATGTCATAAAATTCAATAAAATAAACAGAACTGAATAAAATAAAATAAGAAAAAATTGTAGCAAAAATGAATTAATTTTACTGTAATTCTCTTTCTCAAATTTATTTTACATTTTGATAGCATTAAATAAAATAAATAGAATCAAATGAAATAAATTAAGTTAAATAAAATAAAAAAGTAACAAAAATGAAACGAGAAATGCAATAAAAAATGGATATTCGAAATGAAATTAAGTGGAAAAAGGTGAAGTGAAAGATCTAAAATGATAATAAGCGGGGATAATCGTATTTATAATTTGATATTGAAATAAAAATGAAGTCATAATTGCGGAAGAAAGCGATGAAAAAAAGAAGGAAAGAAGAAAAATGTGCGGTTCTGAGAAGGATTTGAATGAATTTACACAGGGTATATTTAGCGATACAAAATACAGGGCTACGTAATCGAGCTATTGATCAAAACTATTGCTTGTTTACGGTAGCAGATAATTAACGGCAGCTTTCGATTGGAAGTTTGTTGCGTGAAATTATATTGGGTGTGTCGAGTTAATAATATCGTGTCAATTTATGTAATTTATTACAAATTTATTGAATCATTTTGCACAAACTATTTCATTAAAATTATCCTATAATAAATTGATTTTGAATTTTTATTTTCTAAATTAAAATATCAAATATTTATACTAAATATTTAACATTTCAAGTAAAAAATGTTTAAGTAAAAAACACATTTATAATATACGAGTTTATGTAAATGTGCATTTTAAAATCATCTACATACTTAATATATATATATATATATATATATATATATATATACTTCATATATACACATGTATATTTACACAAGTGGTTCTATAGTTTTGTCAATAGTCTTGAGTTAGCAACCCGTACCTGTATCGATGAATCTCTTGTAATAATGTGCAACAACTGAGAGTCAACTGTTTCCAATATTGTTTAAATAAACTTTCCATTCGCTTACTGAAAGAATTTTCCATTGCATTTTTTTCCACGCAAAATAATAAATTCAGAAAATTCATTTCTATGAATCCTTAATTCAACTTATTTAAATAATTTTTAAATAAAAAAATTTTTACATTAAAAAAAATACTATTTTTATAATAATAATTATGAAAAATAATAATAAACGTATTTTGAATATTTGAATTTGGCGCCATTTTTTGGCGCTTATTTATGATTGGTTGTGAATTGATGATCCAATTGAGACGCAATGGACTTACAAATCTCGCTTAGGCGGCGCCTCGAAGCACTGTTCCCAAAAAAGTGTGCGTCTAGTTGGACGCAAGCGCAACGCCGACGCGGACAATGTTCGCGGGAATCCGGTGCCGGCGACGCTGGCAATGCCCTCGGCACTCAACGATGGAGAACTCATACCCCCCTCGCAACGTTTCAGACCACTGATCGTGGCGCTCAGCTCGATTGATCCACCGCTGGATCCCGACATCATATATTGGCACGCCTTTATTCCGCATTCATTCAGCTATACTCAAAAACAACATTTTTCCAACATCGAATTTACATTTCGAATACTTTGTTCACTATTTTTGCTCAATTGACGGTTTTCAATATCAAATTACATTGATTTATTCTAAATCATTGTATTACAAATTGATTCATTCGAGATAAACAAGTTTATTTTCAATTTTAAATGTAAAAAACGATATTTTCTTTTTATATATATGTTATAGGGATGTCAAAAGGATTTAATAAGGATGTCACAAGGATGTTATAGGGATGTCCTAGGGATGTCGTAGGATGTCATAAGGATGTCATAGGGATGTCACAAGATGTCATTAAGGTATTAAAGAATGTCAGAGATGTCATAAGGATTTAATAAGGAAGTCATAGGGATGTCCTAGGGATGTCATAGGATGTCATAAGGATGTCATAGGGATGTCACAAGATGTCATTGCGGTATTAAAGAATGTCAGAGATGTCATAAGGATGTAATAAACATGTCATAGGGATTTCAGAGGGATGTCATAAGGATGTCATAGGGATGTCACAAGATGTCATTGCGGTATTAAAGAATGTCAGAGATGTCATAAGGATGTCATAGGATATCGCGGGGATATCATAAGGATGTCATATGGATTTTTCAATTCCCTACGACATCCTCATTAAATTTAAAGTAAATTTAAAAAATTAAATATTGTTTATAATTTAAATATATATATATGTATATTTTATATCTATATTGTGATATTTTATTATGTTCTTTTGTGTGCGAATTTTATGAAGAAAATAACAGATTGTACGATGGATATTTATTGACGGTTTAAGTGAAAATAAAAAAAATTCTTCCGATCATGCCAGTATGGCGCTTAAACATAATAGCGTTGCGGTGTGTCAGGTTGCAGCACAACGGCGCTCGCGGCGAGACTTTATTATATTTCAGCACCCCACACTGATCGCTACTACTTATAACTATAATATTGCCTCTATTTCAAGATTAGTTTTACGATATTTCAGAACGTTCACTTGCTTTTCCTTTGTCACGTAAATACGGTAATGCAAGTTTGCAAACTTATATGGTTATTCAATAGTGAAAAAATTACTTTACAAATGTGTTTCTTCGTTTTATATTCATTTTTGTATAAAGTTTGTGGAAAATTGGTTTCAAGAAAAGTTGATCGAAATTTGTTATTTAATTTTATTTTCTCTATTTGCAAAGAAATAGAGAAAATAAAAATTTGCTTTGTAACTTTTGTTTAAAAAATGTATATTTTATTCTTAATTTATGTTTGGAAGATTTGATAAAAATGTCAGTTTTTTCAATTTTTGTGTTTTTTTTTTTCAATAGATTAATAAATAATCAAAATTCAGTTTAATTTTACAAATTGTTTAATAATAATAAGTAATAAAGCGATGAGCACAATCTGATCCTAAGTTATCAAAATCCCCGATCTTTGTTCAAAATCAGATCGCAGTTTAAGACGATAATCATTTTGAAATACAAATATTTCCATTTGTGATAAAAAAAATGTATCGAAATTTACGATCATACAATAATCACGAAAAATGAATTTTCGATCAAAAAAAAAAATAAAATAAAATAAATAAATAAATATTCAGAATTAAAAATTGGTATTAATTTTAAATTTAAGATTTTCAACATTTTTAAAATTTAAGATCAATAAAATCATCATCAATAATCATCATTACTTATATCATCAAATAATCATTTAAGTGACAATAATATAAGCATTTCACAATACAATTCAATCGACATTAATTATTAATAATATCAAGTTATTATTAGTCAAATAATATTAGTCAAACGTTATATCGTTGACAAGTATCATAAACGATCTAATTACAATAGTTAATCATAAATGAAAAGCAAAAATATTATTAACACAATAATATCATTAATAATTATGATTTTCATTGTCGACTAATTATAACAAAATCCAATTTTCAGTCATTAATTATCTTTAATATTAAACCTTAAAAGTTTAAGTTAAATGAAATAAAAAAAAAGTTAAAAATAAAATGAACGAAATAATAAAATGATTGCAGATCATTAAATCATTCAGTATCAGCTCAGTAAATCAAATTGAAAAAGTTTTACTGGAAAAAGGAAAACATAAAATGAAACCAATTAAGTAAAATAAAAAAGATAAAAATATCTCAATACGTGAAATTGATATTTGTAATTGGTAACTTCATGATTCGTCATGAAGAACAGTGAACCGGTATAATTTTGCTATTTATATGCTATGCAGCTGAGAACCGCAGGAATAAATTCAATAATAGCAATATTTTTCTTCGAGACACAATCGAGATAGATTTGCGGCGACATGAAG
Organism: Gryon sp. ZL-2020; assembly: GCA_022817425.1. Lineage (NCBI taxonomy): Eukaryota > Metazoa > Arthropoda > Insecta > Hymenoptera > Scelionidae > Gryon > Gryon sp. ZL-2020. The sequence goes on from JABFPJ010003755.1 coordinate 10,276, forward strand.
AGAATCCAAAAATGATGCATGGGGAGTTACGATGCGTGATCGTTCGTAATTTGGCGTTTTACTCTTTTCTATCCTTTCGACAAATGACTGCTATTTTATCAATGACAAATTCTACACAAATATTTCGTATCGATAAAACGACCTTTTTATAATGTGTGTCGATGTTATTTTCGATAAAACTAAATGCATTTATATTTTTTTTATTTAAATAATATTCAGATATAAAAAAACAAGTATTTTTTAATTTTTTATTTAAACATATCTTTTCTTTCCTCAAAAATGGAATGAAAGTGACACTTTTGCTCCCGAGGGAGAGAAAGTAACTTTTTATCCGTGTTTTCTATCCCTAGAGTGAGAAAGTAAATAGGGAAAGAAAATGCCATTTTCGTCTCACTTTTTGGGAAAGAAAAGATGTGTTTTCGATGCACGTGAAAGAAAAAACACTTTTCTGCCCTTGGGTGGAAGCGACCCTAATTTGCGGGTCAGAAATGAGGTCTTTTCCGCGTAGGACGAAAAGGTATATAAATATTTCGGAAAATTTCGTCCTCGGTACGTAATGTACTTATTTCCTCCCTAGGAAATGAAAGAAAGGACAGAAAATTATTTTTCTTCCCTAGGGAGAGAAAGTGCCATTTTCATCCTACTTATCGGAAAAGGAATACTAACTTTCTATCCCTACATTTCATCCTAAGGGAGGAATTTTGTTTAACATTTAAATATAAAAATAGTTTTCTTCCCGAGGGAGAGAAAGTGCCACTTTCGTCCCACTTTTCAGCGAAAAAGTTGCTAATTCAAGTTTCTAAAATCGTTAACTTCTCTCCCTAGTTGCGACATATAATATTTCCTCCCTAGGGAATAAAAGAAAGGACAGAAAGTTTTTTTCCTTCCCTCGGGAGAGAAAGTGCCATTTTCATCACAATTATCGGAAAAGGAATAATAACTTTCTATCTCTACATTCCATCCCAAGGGAGCAAAAGTGAACCTTGTTTAAGTCATTTAAATATGAAAATACTTTCCTTACCAAGGGAGAGAAAGTGTCACTTTCGTCCCACTTTTCCAAAAAAAAACTACTAATTCAAATTCAAAAATCGTCATATTTTCTCCCTAGTTGCGAAATATAATATTCAAATTTTGCAAAATGTTAACATTCACAATATAAAATTTGATTTTACTGAAGCGAATTCATGCAATTATCACGTGAATGTTGTAACTATTATTGTAAAATCGGATGCATGAATGAGAAAGAATAATAAATTTGAGTCAACATTGTAAGAACAGGAGATTGTGATCTCGACTGATTTATTATTTCATTTAGACGTGTGTCAGCCTAACATGATATGTATTTTCTGTCTTTTTTTATTGTTTTTTTATTCCAACATTACAAAAAAGTTTTTAATTGTGAGAAATAAATAGAACAGCATAATTTGCGTTCAATTTTAGCACCGCTTGATTGGCAATTTGAAATTGTATAGTCTCCATATTTCTTGCAAAAATAATAACTTAATATTATTATGTAACTAAAAATAGGTCTTGAAAATATTATCAATATCAATTAACATGCTTTTTTTCTGACATGACTTGTTAACGTTTATCATTACTTAACGATAATCGAAATTGGTAGACAACAAGGTAAATATTGTCACACGAATAACTTCTGTTTGAATTTGTTTAAATAAAAAAATGAAACAACGTTGCAAATAATTATTCTTTTTGTAACTCAATTATTACACTTTGCTAAAACAATTGAGATAAATTTCAGTACTTTATATGTATTTTCTCTTTAGAATTGAATTACAATCAAACAAATATTAAATTATTTAAACTATTATATAATTATTATTAATATGAATTATTATTCTATAATTAATTAACATTAAATGAAAATGTTATTATAAAAAAATTGCCAATTACATTAAGTTAATTATTCAAATTGAACGAGTGAATAATTTAACACAAAACTTAAAAGTGGTAAAAATGAAAACTCACTTTTTGGGTTAAAAGCGGTTTTGTAATGCAAATTTTGTGAAATCTTCATTTTCTTTTTTTAACATTTATTGCTGAATGCTTACGCAACACGATCAATAACCCGATAGCACGACGACGCGTGTTAATGAAATTATCGAAAATGCAGTCTCGCGGTATTCTGTGGCATGTCGGACACGTTCGGGGCGTTACGTAACATAATCACGCGTCAAGTGAATTCCCAACGGCTGGAAGCGTCAAGTCTCAACTGATAGACAGCGATCAACGGACTGCGTCGCTTCGGCGATAATCGGCGCGCTTTCTTTTGAGGGTCAAGGTTTGGAAGTTAAATTTTGCACGCGTAAGAAAACATTGTCTTTAAATATAAGCACTTTCTCGTAAATAATTTTGAAAAAAAATGTTTGATGATTTTTTTATTTTTATAGGGATGTCAGAGGGATGTTACAAGGATGTCATAAGGATGTCATAAGGATTACCATGGACGTCATAGGGATGTTATAGGAATGTCCATGGATGTTATAGGGATGTTATAAGGATGTCCATGGATGTTACACAGATGTTATAAGGATGTTGCACAGATGATATAAGGATGATATAATGATATCATACGGATGTCATAGGGATGTTATAGGATGTCATAGGGATGTTATAGAAAGTCATAGGAGGTCATAGGGATGTTACAAGGATGTTATAAGGATGTTATAAGGATATTATACGGATGCTATACGGATGTCATACGGATGTTATAGGAGGTCATAGGGATGTTACAAGGACGTTATAAAGATGTTATGAGGATGTCATACGGATGTCGTAAGGATGTTATGGGATGTCATAAGGACGTTACAAAGATGTTACAAGGATGTTATAAGGGATATCATAAAAATATCATAAAGATGTGATAAGAATATCATAAGAATATCATGAAGATGTGATAAGAATATCATATGAATATCATAAGGATGTCATAAGGATGTCCCTAGGATGTCCTTAGGATGTCAGGGATGTCATAAGGGATGTCCATTTTTAAAATAATAAAATGATTATAATATTAGTAGACACACCAATCAAATTATTATTAGAATACGTTATTCAATACTATTATTAGAATATAAGAATCAAATTGATATTTGAAAAGTTTGCGTAATTTTATCTTAAAATAAATGTGTATATAAGTTTTGATATAATACCAACATAAACGAAACAAAATACGTTTTCATTCAAATACTCCATACTTAATTTTTTAATAATCATTTTTGCACTCTTTTGACAAAAAATATATGTATTGTATTACCTTTTGTAAATTTCGCTGGAAGCTCAATTTACAAAACACATTTTTTTCATCTTTTAATTTAAAAACAAAAATGAAGCAAATCGAGTGATTTGTCGGAACCGGATATTATCAAAAATTTGCGACACAAAAGACGAACAGAGAATCTGTTGGGAAAAAAAGCAGAACAAAAAATATGAGATTGTAAATGGAAGAAGCAGAGCTTACATTGTCAAAGGCCCAAAGGCACAGAAAGGAAGGCAAAAAAGATTGCAAAAAAGGTCGAAATTTAAATTAAGTTAACTGAAGAGTCAGTCGTAATTCCACGTACAAAAATAAAAAGCCGAGCAAACGAATAAGAATGAATGTGAATCTGTTTCTTTATCGGATTAGCGATTGATCAATGTTGCAAATAATTAGAAAGATTATTTGTACTTGCTTTTGAAGCTTATTTGGCACTAAAAAGGCTTTCCATTTAAAACGTTTTTCCAGTTTAATCGTATTTTCGTAGAAAGCAACGAAATACATTAAAAAATGGTTGAAATAAATGTTAAATTTTGTCTTTTTGGACTTCCATCTTAATTTTTAAATTTCCATCGAATACAATGGAAATATTTTTTTCATCCATCTTATCTGACAAGTATTATCATCTCTAATATCAAAATGCTTTCAAATTTGCCATCCATTTAAATCTATATCAGTTCACACATTGAAATCGCAAAACTTGGTGATACATCGTACGAATATTAATTTTGATAAGCACAGTTGCCGGTAAATTCATTATGCCATCTAACTGGGCTAAGTATCTAGATACTTATCTACATGAATTTAATTAGTTCAGACTATAGGGTCTGAAACATGTGAATTACTTAGTAGTGGCGACAAAATGTTTTGTCGTTGATTTTGAGGCTGCCAAACAAACTGCGATATTTTATCTTTTACAGTGGAATTCATATAATTGATTAGACAAATGGAATGGAAAGAGTAAAAAGAATGTTATTTTAGTATTATTTCTTTACTGATGTTTGCAAAATGCATTAAATTGATTCGACCAACTTAAATGAATTATTATTAATTCAATAATTTACACTTGAAATGAAAATGCAATCGTATTCTGTAACACCTGCGTGTGATATTTATGATATAATTATTTTCACATTACAAAGTACTTTCAACTGTCCCATAAAAATGGTTTATCGACTAATGAAGAATGTCAAAACGATGCAAATAAACGATTTACTTTAATTTTTATTTTAAACTTTAGAGTAGCAATTATTCATTGTGTGGAATGAGTTAAAAAGTTGCAAAATAAGCTAAACAATACTTCATTTTTTCTTTTAAAGTAATGTTAATGGTCATACTATCGCTATTTTGGTCGATTTTTTCGTCTGATTAACAATTTTTGTTTGTTTTGTTTATTTCTTTTTTTTGTTTGTTTTGTTTTAATTGTTTTGTTTTTTCTTTATTTGTTTTGTTTTGATTGTTCTGTTTATTTCGTTTGTTTGTTTGTTTGTTGTTTTTTTGTTTTATTTTGATTGTTTTGTTTATTTTGTTTATTCCTTTTTGTTTGTTTGTTTTTGTTCTTTATTTGTTTTTTTTTGATTGTTATGTTTATTTCGTTTGTTTGTTTGTTGTTTTTTTTGTTTTATTTTGATTGTTTTGTTTATTTTGTTTATTTTTGTTTGTTTGTTTGTTTTTGTTCTTCATTTGTTTTGTTTTGATTTTTCTGTTTATTTCTTTTTCTTGTTTGTTTTGTTTTTTTTTTCTTTTTTGTTTT
>JABFPJ010003756.1:0-15299 GCA_022817425.1 Gryon sp. ZL-2020
GAAAGTTCCTGTTAAAAACAGTAAAAATTTTCCTTTCATGCACAACAATTCTTGAAAAAGTCAATAAAAATTTGTGTTCAGAAAGTAAATTTTCCAGTTTTTGACAGAATTTATTCGGTTAATGGGAGTTCTGTGGTCAAGTTACTGTTTAAACAGTAATATATTGTAAGTTATTTTTCTTAGTGTATCTAATATAAATATATTTATATAAAATAAATATTATATTTCTGATATAATATTGATCATATATTAGTCATTATTTTACCATAATTTCATATAAATAAACTCTAATCGTCCTATAAATCACAAATTGATCAAATATTTATCGAAAAAAGATCAGATACAGTCTCATTTAAAGGATCAAAATTTGATCAAAATTTGATTTGGTTTTTCGATTAAAAATTGATAATTATTTTTTGTACTCGGGATTGCACATTATAATCCATTTTTTGATATTTATTGAGCATTTTCACATTGTATAAAATCAGCTTTCACTACAAGTTGCATCTGATTTCAATAGTAAGATGTAAGATAAAGAAAACAGTCGTTACGAACTAAGCCGCGGTAGCAAAAGTGCAATCAGACTAAGAGTTTTGTTCGTCGTGGCATAGACTGGTGTGTCTTTTGAGATAAATAACACCCGTACACCTCGTAACAAAAGCACCCACACGGCCGACGATTTTGCGACGAGATGGCATTCATTCGGCCAATACGAAGACGGTTTACGTTGACTTTTATTTGCGCCCGACGTATTGAATATAAAAGAAAAGCGTAACGTGGCCCGACGACTTACTTTTCATGTCGCAATGATATATTAACACGACACCACCGAACGTTGTGTGTATCAACTTTAAGGGTAGCGCGATGCGCCCGCGCACTTTATCTTTGTGTCCTCGCGAAGAAAACTTTTTCACGCCCGTACGGTGTACATGAAGAGGCTCAGCTCGTCACGACGACGCTGAAGACGACCTTGCTGATCGGGGGCTGCTATGAGGGTGATGACAAAGACAGCAGTTGTGAGACAGAGACTTTCAATTGCTCGACCACGAGGGAACTTGCAGACTCATCGAGATTTATCTCCGTACGTGCTTTTGCACTCACAATGTACTCAACTCATGTGAAATTTGCGATCAAAATTTATGAGTTTTGTGTAAAATCGAACGTGATGACCTACTCAAGTGTTTTTAAGTTAAATAAACAATTTACACAAAATGAACGTTTATCATTATCTCAATTATTTACCTTTTTTTAGTGGAATATATAATTTTTCTTTTAAGTTATTAGTTATCCAATATGAACAAAAATATATGCCAAAATGTATGTCAGAATATGTTCTTTTCACTAAAAAATATATATTTGTAAATATATTTAAAAATATATTTCAAATATATTTTAGCATATATTTTGGAATATACTTTTTTCGTTAAATTATAGGAGAAAAATTTAACTTTTTATTTATTAAATGAGTAGACATTTAAATAATAAATAATGAAAGACCAAGAAATGCTTAGGAAGTATACATTTAACATGTCTTATATACATCATTCATAGTGACAAACAGCAATATTCTAAATTACACTGATATAATTGTAATTGATAGATTCAACTACGATTTTCATAAAGTGATGAATATTATGTTAATTATACGATAAAAGTCGTATACCGTTCACTATCCACATGCAATGAATATTATTATACATGCGATTTTCTGCATTTAATTTGCAATCGTTAGTACAAGCAAACACTGGTTTTTCACAGTGTAATAGTCTAATTAATATTCACCGTCAATAAAAATTCAATTAATTGAAATAGCTTCTGTCATTTGTTAATGTACCGATAACGTAATGAAATAATGTATTTTTATCAATCATTGTTTTAACATTTCACCTTTTATTTCCGCTTTAGTATATATCTTTGAGCAAAAGAAATATGTACTTTGTATGCAACATTAATATATATTTAATATACTATGAAATACTAAATGAATGATTTTTTGAAAATTTAATTTCAGCTGCATTTAACGGCGAACTTATAACAAATAACACTCAAGCGTTTATTAGTTAGATTAAATGTGTGAATTTTTCGCGTAGCTGCGGCACTCCAGTTTCTCACCATAAAACGCATTTTCAATATGCGCGAGGTGCTGTTTATCGACCGTGCACAAAAGTGTGCATGTCACACACGAACACAGTCGCGCGCTCGCATCAAAGTGCGAGAGCGTAGTAAAACTCGTACAAATTTCGTCAGCAAATACACAAATTCAAGTAAAATATAATATTTGAATTTTGGATGAAGTTTATCTTAAATTTGTGTTTTATAATTACACGTCATCGCGAATACGACATCATTAGTGGTAGTGTATTAAATAAAATGGTAATAATAATAATAATGAGTACAGACAAATTTTAGACAAATATTCATTAGAAATAATAGAAATATTGCAATAAAAAAAAAGAACCATAATTTTAAAATTTAATAAAAGTATTTTAAAAATAGTAAAAGTACTATTTTGATATTAAAACTTGAAAAATAAGGATTTTTTAATTATATTTAATACATTTGTGGTAAATTTGGATAACGTTTTAATTAAAAAAAAAAGAATAAATAATTTATTACATTTTCGTTCATTTAAAGAAGTCAAGAATAAATATGATTGCGTATGTATGTACAAAAGTGGCGTATTTTCCGCGATCGCGTGTCGCGGAAACGCGAAATAATGAACAACACAGCGATTTGATAAAACAGCCTGCCCCAACGGCATTTATTAACGCGATGACACACGATGCACATGTAATACAAGACAAGCGAGTGCATATCAGGAACGATGTCGTAATCGCGCGCGTGTTGTGTCCTATACAAATCGAAATAACAGCACAGATGCGATAAGACGTCAACTTACCGGCCGCTCTTCGTGATGACCATTTCCGTGCCGAGCTTGTGAAATTTTTCCCAGAGCTCTTTGCCCTCGAGAGTGACCTTGGGGTCGTCGACAACCCCGTCCTCCTCTTGGTGCGGCGCGACTAGATGATGGTGCGGTCCGGGCAATGGATGATGTGACGCCAGTGGATGGGGCGTTGTGTGCATCATGCCCGGGGGCATTGGCGGCCTCAGGGGCCTCATTGCCGGAGCAGCGCTGCCGCCCTGGTGATGATGGTGAAGTGCTGCTGCTGCGGCTGCCGCCAGCACGGCGTGTGCTTCCTCTGCTGTTTGAGGCGCAAGGGCCAAGCCTGAAATTCCAATTTATTATTAATTTAACATCTTTTTTACGTTTTCTGTTAAACTACACGTAGGCAAATACATATACAAATTTACTACAGTAGAACCTGTGAAGAGTCCATATTTGTGTCTTTGTTTACACTGTGAAGAGTCCACTATTTCTCTTTTTTTAACCTATGTCTTAGTATGAAGAAAAAAAGATAACAATAGTGGACTCTTTGCAGGTTAAAAAGGACAGAAAAGGTGGACTCTTCACAGGTTCTACTGTATATAAAATCGCAAAGAAGACCTACACTTTCTTCTGTATAAATTATTATGATTTTTAAATATAAAAATTACTATTTACGGTCTAAAATGTAAAATGAAGACCGTATTTTATGTTACATAGTAATTTTTTATATTTACAATCATAATAGGCAAGCCAGACGAAAATATAGAAATCTCTTTTGCGATTTTACATAGTAAATGTCTAAATTTGTTCCGTGTATAAATAATATTTAAGATTGAATATTTGTAGTATAAAATGTTATGACAGTTTAATACTGAAATATTATTATGTGTTATCATTTGGTATGTTATATGTTATAAACTGAAACATAAAATAAATTATTCATTCTTCTTACTGAAATATTGTTAATTAATATTAATGTTTCTGATGGGTTTTTCATGTTTTGTAAATTTAAATAAATTTGTACTAAACGTTTAATCTTAAATTTAAAAAATTGCAATTTCCGGAGATTTCAAAAACACATATTGAGTATGATTTATGATACAAAAAAGTAATATAAGGAATTATAATTATGATATTCATTTTTAATAAAGTTTAAATTCCAATTAATTTGTTTTACTTAGGTTATCTTGTTATAATATATTTGAAAAATTAAAAAAAATGTAAACATATATGAATTTACATAAAACGAAATTAAATTGAAAAATTAAGAGTGAAATATAAAAAAATCACATATGTATGGAAATAATTTGTTTTAAAGATTTAAATAGAAAAAATAATGCAATGTATTTGAATTTTTATATGTGTCGTAAAGTTTCCTTGCCATACACTGCTTCATATAAAATGCCAACCCACTTCTTTTTTAAATTTGAAAAAACAGCAATCAATATTTCAAATTAAGATAAATATTAAGAGAAATAGGGAATTATTTTATAAAATTAGAAAAATATAATCTAATAAATTCACAGAAATATTATACAAAGACTTGTCTCCCAACATTCTGGTTAAATACTCAATTTTTATAGTTATTTTTTACTTTTTCTATATTTCATAACTGACATAAAAATAAATTATCATGTGGTGGATAATTTATTTTTAAGAAATAGGCGATTAGTTCCAAATCTAACTATATATTTCTGTATTTCTGCAGTCGTAACATTAAAATAAAGTTTATAATATTACAAATAATATTAATCTTTGTTTGTTTCAAACTAAAATAAATAAATACTTATTATTTTTTGTGTCAAAAAGACGAAAATACTAATCATTATATATGAAAAAATTTGCTGAATAGTCAGTTTGTATAATGGCCACTATGATAACAGACTTCTTCTCCTTGAAAAAGTGAAATTAATTTAACAAAATATGATTCAACACAAAATATAGTCATAAAAAATAGTTAACTGTGACTTCCTTCTTACTTCATAATATTATAATAAAAATTATGATGATTATTTATAATAATGATTATTAACATTTAAATAATTTATCTTTAAACTAACAATTGGAACTTGATTCACTTACAAAATAAGTAATTTAATTTGCTACATCTTTCTTTAAATATTTAAAACTGTTGAGTTCAAACAAAGTCACTCGTTTCCTTGAAACATTCTTTTCTTCACTAAAAAAAATGAACAAGTACTGCACATAATGAAAATGTATAACTAAGTAAAATAATATCCTTAAGTGATAAAATGGAATTCGTCACCCTTGGTAGAAGTGAAAAATTTCAATCAGCACTTTCATGCTGGTTGATATCATTCTCGTTGATCCACCTTAATCCACTTTTGTATAAGCAGAGGTTTTCACGAATGAGATAACGTAGTGCTTTGCAGATTCTTATCGTTGATAATTAAAAATCTTATTTATTCCCTGTTATTTTGCACATAAAGACAACGTCAATTTATAATTATAATATGCATTATATACTTGTCGCACAAAAACTGGACATTTGCATTTTAAATTGTCTCGTCTTTTTGGGGGCCACCAAAGTATCAATTTATCTCTCAATTATATTCACAATAAATTAATAGCCAATAAACGGGGCAAAAAGGACGCAAAAAAGTGCTCGCTTTTTCTTGTATTTTTGCAAAGTCGTTATTGTATTTTATAAATGTGTCCGTGCCCGGTTTTCATTATAAGGTGCGGATAAAATGTACCTTTTTGAGCGAAAACATTTCAAAATAAAGCACGCGTTTATTATCATCCATCGTTTAATATGCATGAGAGTATTACATAACAGACTTTTCTCATGTAAAGTCAATATCGGAGGAAAAAAAAATTGACATGTATAATGTATGAAAATGTATGAAAATGAAGTCGAGATAATTTGTGGCTGCAATACGGGGTGTTGGTTTTGTCGTAAGCGATTGTAGAAAAAAAATGCACCAAATAGAACTTTGCGACCAGTTTGCAAGCATATTTTTTTTATTCATCGTTCGCTTTTTTGCCCAAAATCTGACAACGCACCGCAGACTTATATCACGACCGAAATAAATGGCATACTCGTACCATTCGTTCTCGTTCATGTTTATGTACGATTGTTGCGGATTTTCATATTAAACACGTTTTCAGACACAAATTGTATTCAAAAGCATATCTTTCGACAAAAATAATGCTTGAACTTGATGCATTTGCGATTCATAACTAGATCGCAATTTGCAAGCAGTTTCGATGAACAAATTGTGTACTTTATTATCATCATATTTTATTATATATTTTACGTTTTTTTTAATATTATTTTTTTATACAAATATATAATTTAGTTATCACTGGAATGAAAAACTATAAATATTGTTTTACTATTTCTTGTAAGAAATAATTGTTTTTATCATTTTTTAATTTAAATATTTGAATAAAATTATTTACATTTAACAAAAGTTAATTAGTTTGTTCGGAATAAAAATAACAATGCGTAAAAAAGTAGAAGAGAACAAGTTTTTAAAATAAATACTTGGCGCGCCGTAAATACATCTAAAATAGATAACCGACCGATAGAAATAAAACAAAGTTCAATCGTTTGACACTTGTGAATGTCTTAAATTATTAGACTTCAATATTTAGAAGCTTTATGTGTCATAAAACTCCGAACTGCTTTCAAAATTTTTATGGCGTGACATTTTTCAGTGAAACACTTAGAAAAAGAATTTTAACACTTCTTATTTGTATAAAAATGAGATAGATCTTGCTTAATGCTTCTTTTTTGTTTCAAAAAAAATCAAATACCAACTATAAATGTGATAAAGATTCTTATATTTCGTGTCACTAATGCTCCATAATTTTGCAAATATAGTTTTACTGACGAAATATTTCTGTCATTAAAAGTGTGTGACGTAGTATCATTGTAATTGATTAAAATTTACATAAGAATTTCTAACAATTTCATAACTTTTAACATATAATATTTAATTTTCTAAATTCATACAAGTCTAAATAAACTTGTTTAAAAGTGTAATTCGTCTAAATTGGATAAATTTATTAAAAAATTTATTTAAATTTTAATTAAATATTAATTTATTTATGAATTTATTTATTAATTAATTTATTTAAGACTTTATTACTTTATTTATTTTAAATTTTATTTATTTTTGTATTTATTTAAAACTTCTTCTAAAAAATAATACAAAATTATATTTCAAAAATTTAATTTGAATAATTGATAAGAAAGGATTCCTGTACGGAAAAATATATTTTTACAAATATATAACTTTTTGACGCTTAAAATATAAATATTCAATATATTTTTGCATATATTTACACATATATTTTAACATATATTTTTTAAACATATATGAAAATACATATTAAATATATAAATTTTTGCCGAAAATATATTTTATGTATTTCAGATATAATTCTGGATATATTTCAAAATATATTTTTTCCCTATTAGTTATCATTAATAGTTTTCAGAATAATTGTTGATACCGACAGATAGTCTGTTTTGTTGCGATTTGTTATTTTCAACTTTGCAAAATGTCAATCTACGTAAGAATATCTAAACTAAATCCAAATAAGATATGGCATTCGTCATTGATTTGGCCAATTGTCGGTCGCGGACACAAGCAAATCGGCCGCCAATAGAAATAGTCATGACGTATTCAATGAGCGTCAACATGTCAATTGCCAATGACGCACGCTGTGTTACATAATTTCGCGAAAGGCAGCAACATTTTTTGACGATTGTCATGATCAAGTAGTATCGCAATCATTTTCATCTAGCGAAGCTATATTTTAACATAAAAATGTCGGAAAAGTAGAAAAACGAAAAGGTAGATGCTTACAGTCCGAAGAAACTGACTTTCGACACGCCTCGACATCGTCAACGCCTTTTACCACTGCAGCAACGTTTTTATAGTCGGAATAATAATGTGTGACAAGGAGCGCTCGACATCACGAAACACACACTCGTAATCAAACGTGACGTCTTTAAGTACGCGCCAAGTAAAAATTGCTACCTTTATTACGAAATTCACGTACGGACTTTTTTGTCAATTGTCGCGTTATCTTTTTTCGCCCTTTCAAGGTTATTTTTCATCAAGTTACTTCTGATTAAGTGCTCATTTTGTGCCATTAGACGGTTTTTACTATCCGACGTTTTTTATTATTATTTAAATATCAAAAATAAATGAACAAATAATGTACAGACAAATTAATGTTAACAAATTGAATTGTATTTTATTATGTAAAATATATTAATCTCATCTTTATCTTAAAGAGATATTAATAACATTTCAAAATTCTTAGTGGTTTTTTGTCTAAGTTACAATTAAATTACAATTATTTTATATTGAAATGCATTGTTATTTTACAATGTTTTCCAAAATAATGTCTGATTGGAAAATTAAAATAATAAATGTACATTAAAAATATTAATATGATTAAAATGATAAAAATCAGAAATATAGCAAAAAAAATCCAATAACTTACAATTCCAAAATCCTGCTTTAATTCTAATTTGGACAAAAATAAAAATTTTGAAAATTTAATCGCATTCCAAATGTTGGGTATACAATTGAAAAGTAACTTTTACACTTTTCCTAATAATGTTTATTTTTGTTAACAAACTCTTTCTTTTCAATACTTAAACAAGAAGAATGAAAGAACTGACTTTTACCATTTTAGACTAAAGAAATAATTAAAGATAAAGTAAGGAAGAGGTTAATGGTTTTGTATGATTAATAAAGAAAAAGGAAAAGACCAAGCTAACTTTCAGTTACGTCACACATTCTTTTACCTGAACTTGTATCTCGTCACAAATCTTATCAGAATCCCTTGAAAGGAAAGTTTTCAAAGGCTTCTAGCCTTTTCGTTCTTAAAATGACTTTTTGGGATACTTTTTTTTCACGCACAATTATAGCGCAACAAATTGAAGTTGCAAAGAAAAAGGAAAAGAGTTTCAAAATATTTTCAAAATTTAGACAGAAGGCAAAAGGCTTGTGTCATTTTCAGAGGAACTGTAACTAATCAGACTATAGTATTTCGAGTGATGTTTGCACTCGGTAATTTTTATAGACTTTTTTTTATCTCAGCTGAACATTTGTGTTATACCATTAACTAATGAAATTTTGATGTTTGACTTTTTTTCTATCAGACGAATATTTTAAAAAGACATTCAAAAAGGAAGAAATCATTATGCGTTAAATCATTGAAAACCGAGAATATTTTTTGTTTGTGCAGTAAAATGTCGACATAAATGTATTTCTGTTTGAAATAAACTTGAAGTTTTGTAAACTTAGCAAACATTATGTACTGTAAAATATTAACACATGTCGTTCAAGCGTAATTTGAACCTGAGTTGATTTTCACATAAAACAAACACGGAATATAGAATTGTTCGGCAGAAAAAGGACGACTATCGAGACCGCAAATCGTATCGAAAAATCGCGTACTTTTCGATGCAGTTACCGGTTTTTGCCGCCGTTGCTGGAGTATCAATCCACTATACTACGTAAAATATACGACTGAATTCTGTGTATCGTGGATGTCGCACCAGTTTACACATTCGTACATCTATATCGTTAAATCCAAAATTTTTTGTCGTCATTTTTTACAAAAGCCACAAACTTTATTCCAACCAATCGTACATAATAATTGATTTCTTTTCAGTAAATTGAAAAAAATTATATATAATATTTTTAAATTTCAAAAAGTAAAAAAAAATTTAATATCTTAAAAATACATTCTCAAACCACGAATAAGTTTGAAATAATAAATCATTGTGCTGCGATTGAAAATAATAAAAATTGTACTGTACATTTGAATGCGACTGAAATAGTTGAAAGGTCGATGTCAGATTACGAATTCTAGGTCAACGCTGAAATAAAATCATAGGATATAGGATCTTGTAAAATGTGCGTGTGTGCTCGATCACGTCCTGTCACCTTGCGCATTCGCGTAAATAAACATGACTATATTTCAAGTTACACGCATTGGTGGTTGGGTGTAACGTGAATACGAATTAAGCGGTGCCATATTCGTCCGCGTTTCTTTCGTTTTTGTTTATTGCAAAGCGCGGGCTATTACGCACCAAGTAAATTCGAATGCAGGCAATAGCCGACGTGCCCTTGACGAGATGAATCGCTACTGTCTATGGCGCGTCTTGCCGCGAATCCCGCTTAGCAAATGAAGACGTGATTTCAAGTTTCGGAATATAATTGACTTTGATGTGAAGATTAAATGTTTATTCGTCGAGCAAAAAACCAAACGCTTGCTTGTTTGCTCGGTTGCTTTTTATTCTATTTTCTCATTCTTTTTATCTGCTTTTTTTTGTTTTAATACTCTCTCGTTAACACATCAAAAACACGACACTTGTTAAGTGTGACAGTATTTGTTAGTTTAAGTATCGGCAATCAAAAATAACAATCTTATGGCAAAGCTAATAATCATTTTCTCCAAATGTTGTGCGGTATGAAACAAAAGAGCTCATTACAGTTCTTTGTTACAATACAGGTAGTATTGTGCTTCACACTACAAAAGAATCGAAGCTCATTTGCAATTATTTATACGATTAATAAACAGTTGCATTTAATCAAAAGCACAGAGCAAACAAACAAATCGATGCGACAAATTGAATAGTGTATTTCTGCGTAAGTGAATTTATAGTTAGGAATTATTATTTGTTAACATATTCTGTTAAAAGGAAGGGAATCATTTTTGTTCTTTTTTGACGAAGCAAAAATTTCGCTGCAAAAAGCGCAGCTATCCTTTTACACAAACATATGAAAGTGAATATTTTCAATTTTGTTTGCTTATTTTTCATTCTGTTACAAATATCATTCTACTTTTATTGCATTTTTTTAATAGAACATGTTTTTAAAATTTATTTGAGCCACTAAAATTTACAAAATATTCGCAGCAAATGTTTTCAACTGAATTGAATGAATAAAAAAAAAGGATTTTGAAGAAAATTTATTACGCCGCTCATTAATTAACTATTAATTGTTGATATGTTGTATAATAAATGAATGAGGAAAAATAGTAAAAACTAATATTAATCATATCAATTTTACTATGCAATAAACATAGTGAATTTAGTAGAAAACTTAAGTTCGTGTAATAAGTTATTGCAACAAAGTAAAAATGAGCTGAAGTAAAAGAAAGAAGATAAAAGTTGCGCGCGTGTCGATTGTTTCGGAATCGTAAAATCATGGAATATGAATTGCCAGCCGCAAAAAACGTCCGCACGTTCGACTTTCTTCTTACGATGCAGCGCCACAATGTTCACAATATCCGCGCGATATTTTTATTTTCGCGTCAATTTTTGCCTGCTCGCTGATTTAACGGCTAGATAATCACCGGAGCTTCGCCGTAAAACGCGTATTAGCCATGTCGTAAATCATCAGTACGGAAAAATAATTCTGCATCGCGGCCGAGGTTCCGACTCTCGCGTTTATCGTTTTCTCACTACGTTTGTTACGGCCGGTCGATTTGCGTATTTACCTATTACAAGCTCGTTATTGGCGTCTAATAAACGCACAACGTTTTATTAACATATAACCCGAATCTTATTGTTTCTTGTTTTTACTTCAGCTTTTGTAGGCGCTGACGTTTAATGATTTGTTGAAAAGAACCGCGACATTGCACTTTTACATGTATCAGCACGTTATCAATATACTTTTGCGGAATTCGTGTGATGAACATTTAATTTATTTAATTTATTTTTTATAAGAATAATATGTTTTATATATTTTTTATTCAATAAATTATTCAAATAAGTAAATAATTACGTTTTAAATAATTTCGTGAACATCACTTGTTGAAAACTTGTAGTTATTGTGTTGATTTTTTCGAATATTAATTTATTATATTATTATTTACCCTAATTTCCTTGTTGAATAATTGTTTTAAAATATTTTAATTTATTATGTAGCTTATAATTTTAAATAATACTAATAATATATTAATAATATTTAATTAATTAAAAAAATTTATAGCGTTATATACTAATTACATGAAACAAATATTATTTTATGCAATGATATATTCCATTTTATCATTTGATATTAACTTATTAATTGTATATATAATTCATCATTTAATGACTTTAAATCATGTTTTAATGAATGTTCAAATAAACAATTTTCCACATAATATAAATAACAGTTAAATAAAAAGACTCAAATTATTATAATAATTATTTAAATGTTCATTTATTAGTATTATTAGTATTTAAAAAAGAACATTGTTCGTTAATTTTGAATAAAATGGATATATATTCTATAATTCATTAAACAAAAAAAGGTTCTAATAATAATTTTACATTTATTCTGCATTCTAACAATGCAAATAAATTTTTCATTTTAAATTAAAACAGCCATTGTTCCTTTATTTAATAATAATATTTAATCATATCAATATTTCAAAAGTTCCGCGTTTTTATACTAATCAAAAGTTTTATGAAAAACTATTACTTGGCCTTTCGGGATTTTTTTGTGATTTTACTTAAATTGTGTATCTTATCAACATGTAAAAACCGTAATTGAGATTCAAATAATAATTTTTTGCGTATAAAAGATATTTTATTAAGAACGCCCGCGCTTCTTTTCGTTAGCCGTCGTTTTTTTGTAATTAATTGCCTGCTTCTTGATAAACGATACTACAACTTAATTGTATTCTGTTATTATTAACGTTTATTCAAATTGTTTCGCGATACATTTTAATGAAAATAAATGCTTAAATGATAAGTAAATTGTCGGTTCTTGCATTGAACATATTTTTCTACTTTTTACTCAAGTTTCTGATTTTGATTTCAATATCTTTTACACTTTTAACAATTTTACAATAAATTTGAGGCATATATCAATCGCTTTCAAATGATTTCATGATAAAAAAAACAGCAAATACTTTTCAATATTTCAATACAAAATTTCATTCAAAATTTCATCATTTTTACCATTACAATTTTCCTATTTTATTTTCTACATTGTAAACAATGTTTCCTAATATTTTGCAAACTTAGACATGTTTTAAAAAAATGTTAATCATTTTTTGATTTATAATAAAATTTCTCATATTTTTATGTAAAATATCTAAGCTTTCACAAAACGCTTGAAAATGAAAATCAACGAAATAATTAATATTTATGAACACATGAAACACAATTTTATCTCAAATCGTCTGCTCCATAAAATTTTTTGTTTTGAAACAAATATAATTTTCTCGTAACTTCTTGAACTGCAGAAGCATCGCGTACGTTACTTTATTACACGATTTAACTATAGAAATATTCCACCACGACCTCACAGTATACTTGCATTCCGACTAAGCATTCAGTGTAAAGTAATTTCTCATAAAAAATTAATAGTCGATTATCGTTAAATATTATATTTGCAAGGAAAAATGTGCAGAGCCACAAAAACCTAACCTAAACGCGTCTCGTCAAATGATTTCTCAGTACCGCTTGCGCGAACTTTGTTGAGTTTGTGAAACTAATTTTAATGTTATCATTCAAAATTATGAAATCTCGTACTGTTTTGCAAACTTTGCCATGAATAAGATGTATTTTTGTTGCTACTCTATGAAAGACTGGAATTTTATCTATACTAATTATCTTGTTGAGCAATGTCTTGTCATTTATTATTAGTAAATTATGATTAATTACTATTTTGATTTTGAAAACGCATCATTTTTCCTTTTCTTATAAATATTAAGTTTTAAAACAATTAAAAAATAAGTAATAAATATATCAGTAAAGCTTTATTATATAATTTCAATTAGTTAAATGTAAGTTTTCACTTGTTTTTCTTTTATTTTTTTTTATTTTTGAAAAAATATAAAAGAGGTTATAAACTTATTTTACAATATTTTCCCTATAGAATTACACAAATCTACAAAATTAATTTAGGTTAAACTATATAAATAGAATGTTCAAAAATGTATCTCTTTTACTTTAGGATTGATGGTGTTATGCAGAAGAAAATCACTGTTACAATGACAAAACTATAACGATCGTTATAAACAAAGTCGCGATATATATTAACTTGATTTAAATGTAAAATTTGGACGATGGAAGTAAAAACGTTGACACTGAATAATTATGTCTGTCAGTATGTTATTTGTATGCGGTAAAAACATTATATACTTACAAGCTAAACGAAACCTTATAGTACGTATTGCAACAACAAATTTAAGTAATAGAATTATTTCCGCTAAATTTATTTTAGTTAAATGAAAAACTTCATAGTTTAACAAATGAGATACTGATAGTTTGTTAATTGTTCAAAACTTTTTTTATACACAAAAAGATATTTCAATTTTGAACTTACATTTTATTTCAATTTATTATATAATATGTCAAAGGTTTTCTTTTCTTCTTTTCAGGAAACATTTTTATGTTTCGTTACTTGCTACTTTAATCCGTATAATAATGGGCAGTTTATAATTCATTTTTATTTTGGATACTCATAGAAAAACTTACAAAAAACACTGAAATCTATTGAAATGCAAAGTAGTGAACGTGGATGCTTCTCCCAAAATCAAAACAGTTTTATGCAAATATATTCCCGACAAGACAACTAAAACCTGAATGAATTTTTCCGTCAAAACAATTTAATAAATTGATCTAGTCCAAGGAATTTTGAACACTGTATTCCTTTTCAGATTCAGTCTAATCATGTGTCAATCATCTTCTATGATTATAAATCTTTTATGCAAAGCAAATACTACAATTTTGCTGGATGTATTTAAAGACACTGTCAAACTAATCATGAAACCCAAGAAATAAACATGAATCAAACATAACCTTTACTGTGTTCAACACCATACATTGCATGACGGTATAGTTCAACATATCATTCTTTCTCGAACCCCGTGATTTGAATGACATAAAGTAACACGAATATTACTACTTAAACTATCAATTCACGTTGAAACTTAAACATAAAAAACTAAAGTAAGAAAACCTGTAGCCCCCACGTTGAAAAGCACAATCCTTTGAAACGGTTTTTTGGCAACAAAATTGCAAAGGACATTGAAAATGCACAAACAAACACGGGCACTTAACACAATGAATAAATGGGAGAATGTTGACGGTAACATTAAGGTTCCAACTTAAGGTCTAGTACCTGGTGGAGCAATGGCCTGTCGGCAGAAATCCGGATGATGATGGGATCCAGCGAGGATCGCCTTATTCTGCAGATGGTGCGCGGTTGGCGAGCTCGCGGGAGGCAGATGGGGCGTGGGGTAGAAGCCAGCGGCTGCCAAGGCTGCGGCGTTGAAATAGTTGGCTGCGGCAACCGCGGGGGTCGGATGCGTGGACAAGTCCCGCTGGGTGGGCCCGATTGAGGCCGGGGGTGGGGGTGTGTCTGGAGCCGCGGCCGGACTGCCGGGCGCTGCTCCTGGGGCCGGGGGCGCA
>JABFPJ010003757.1:0-15298 GCA_022817425.1 Gryon sp. ZL-2020
TAACTATAATATTTTATTAATTAGTAAGCGATTGACTTTTGTTCTTGACGAAAAACAAAACATAAGCAATCCTCACACCATCTCGAAACTAATTTCGAGCATTTAAGCGCTCTGTTTCGTTTTTTTACTAGTGTTGCAATAAAGATAAATTGTTGATGTAATAATTATTTATTTATGGTTTAATCAAATTATTTATATTAATTTAAGTATATTTTATATAGTTATATTTATAATCTTATAAATGTAATTTTGTATATTTGTAAATATAATATTTTATAGTAAACATAATCTAAAAAATATCGTTGTAACAATTATTTTTTTATAGTAAAATTAATAAAATTATTTTAATTAATTCCAAATCTCACTATATTTTATAGTTGTAATATTTTTTTCAATTAAAGTATTTCCAATTATAATTTTGGTTATTTCAACCATAAATATTATTAAACTATAACTATAAATATAGTTCTTGTTTCAATTTTTGTTTAACTATATTTTTATGGTAATAACAAACATGAAAATTTGCCTCAGTGTGCACATCAGCAGTAATTACTATTGTGAATTTCTTTATTGAAATTTATTCATACGTCATTTGAAAAAACGGAATGAAATAAAAATTGATTTCTTTAATACGATTTTTCTACATCCAAAATTTAAGTAAAACGCGAGATCATGCAGCTCCGCCTACCATTTAAGGGGAACTACACGATGGAACGGAATGGGAAGAAAGAGGGGGTTAGTAAAATTAGTATTCAACCGTAAAAGTAATCACTCATGCATTATTACATACAGTAGGATATGTTATTAATTCTACAAAATAAATAAAAATAAGAGCTTACCCCACGGGAAAATATCACAGTTGACTAGAATCGTCCATCGTGTTATTTCTAATTGTATCACAGTCGTAATACAATTAGAATGTTTTTAAATTTCAGGTAATTAGTTTTGCTATAAAGATAGTTTTCGATTAAGTGCGCTTTTGATGCATCGTTTTATTAATTTCTGGGTTTTTGGACACTTTTTATTTTCACTTTTTAATTTTCGAAAAACAGGTATTTTGTAATTTTGTTATATAGCCTAAAAAGTTTATTCTGTTGGTAAATAATAATTTCATACTTGCATTTAATTTATACAAAAAATAATTTTGTAAATGAATACAAATAACTTGTATTAATATACCATTTTTGATATTTGATTAAATATAATTAAATGACATTTGTAAGAAATTTACAATTGCGTGATATATATTTTTATTGTGTAAATATATATAAGTGAATGTCTTATATTACATAAACTGTACTTATAGATATTTAATTATATATATTCAAAAATATCATCAATTACGTTATCAGAAACATTTCAATGTGTCATTCATTTTTCTTAAATTAAACAAAAAAATAACCACTCTTACAATGATATATTCTATAATCGCAGTGAACACACATACAAGCTCGTGGCATTTTCCAAAGTGAAATTACATAATGGGCCACCAATTTCCTCGTTATACTATGGAGCCTCAATTGCCAGTGAAGCAGAATCTTCGTCTAGAAATTCTTCGTGTTTAACATCTATATTCAGATTGGATATTATTACTGTTGTTTTTGTTATTTTATTTCATAAAAAGTCCTCCAAATAATCAAAATATTATTTACTTTGCATACAAATTTTGCGCATAAAGTTTTATACACCTTAATAATAATTACTTTTATAATGTTATTTAAATGAAGAATAAGAATCATCATACTGCACAAACGCTTGACTCATGAATATTTATGAAGACACTAATCGCGTAGCTCAGAAACGTACCGTAAACTTATGTAATTGTTTACAAAACACGTCGTCATAAAATTTATACAATATACCTGCTTATTTTCAAAACAATTCACCCTTTTAACCGGAGAAAGGGTTACTTTCTCGAAGAAATTGTTACGCTTATTAGAAGCTAATCGTCGCCACGTGCGGTTGATTTACAACCACTCTACATCCCAATTTTGTTTTGTCCCTAATACTTATTACTTAAAATCTGTCATTCCAATTAGAATTTAACTTCTACAATTTGACCTGCAGAAAATTCAAGAAAAAACAGAAGTAAAAAAGAAAAATAAGATTATTGGTGCATGTCGACAGTATGAAAATTAATTGAAGGAAATAGAAAAGTTTTGGCCTCGCATATCGTCATTTTTCACTGCTCGTTTCGTCGCTTGACTTATCTTGAAACAAACGATAAAAGCGAGGTCACGTGTATACGATTTTCCAGTATAAAAAAATCACGCTGTTTATTATTAAGATATACGTACGATTGGAAGCATAGAAATATGTTTTGATCGGCAAAAGCATGAGCAACGAAAATGTAGGTTATCAATAAAAATAATAGTCGTTAATAGAATGGCACAGTAAGGTAGATTTCAGCCGAAGGGGCTTTGCTTTATTTTGTTTTGACATTTTAATCGATACAACAAATGTCAGATCTCAGGTTTAGGATAAAAGACGAGTATGCCTTATTGTCTATGAAGTATGATATGAGTGGAGCAGCACTTTTTAAATTAGCTCGTAAATTTCAAACAAACGTTATGCATTCTGGTAAGTACACCCATCAAGTGCATGACATTTGTGCGCGATATTATAAAATCGCGAAAATGCGCTTTATTGTCATTTTCGCGCTAGATTTGATAATATTCTTAAATCAATGTACATTGTTAAATGTATAAAAAGGTTGCGCAGAGATTCGTGGCATCGCGATCTTCGTGGCGCATAAAATTGCAAACTCAACGCAATCGGGTCTCACAAGTGTTAGTTTGTTATTTCGTCTCGATGCAAAATCATAAATGTCCATTTATTTTAACTCTTTATAAAGCAGTGTATTTCAATATTTTATTGTAGATTTTTGTATAATAAAATTAATATATTAATTTTAAATTAAATTAATATTGCTTTATTAATAAATTAAATTAAAAAATAGCAAGACAATTTTTTAAAATTACCCTTGCACTATAATATATTTTTCATTTATTTATTTATTTTTTTCAATTTCTAATGGGTTAAAATTACATTTCAAAAAGATTACAATAACTTTGAGTGAGACCTTCCTCTAAAATTCATCTCTAAACATAAATTTACTTGAATTAATCTCAAAGATCAATTCGCAAATTTATAGCTAAATTTTGCGAAAATAAAGAAACCCAGCGGTATAATAGACGTTGTAATTATACATTGTCGTGTCCGAGTCGATCAAAAGTTGTTTTTATAGCGTGATTAAAATATATCTCAGGATTTACGCAACAGTCGTGTCTGCTGTAACATCTATCGAAATTTGTATTTTACCTTTGAACCAATGGAAGAAGTAAAAGGCTTCACTTTTGTGAATGGCTCGAGAGAATTGAGCATCGACGTAAAACAAAAAGAAGAAAAAAGCAAGAAGAAGAAGAAGATGCAACAGACCTTTTCAATCTAAAAGCTCATTATTTATGAATCGTTCGGGACCTGTTTGTTTAATCGTCGATTACACATGCCGAAATACAATTGTCTCGCGCGCACGATTTAATTGGATGAAAATGAACGAAAGACAAAGAGCCGGCCGGTGCCGAACAAAGGTCAGAATCGCGTCTTTTTCCGTCGCGCGTCGAGAGCGCATATAATCTAATCGTCGTTTTTCATCTGCCAGCAAGTGTTCCTTTTCTATTACGATTCATTGCTCGTCGCCTTGTATATAGACGACCTCGGGTCCGCCGCTATCATCGTTAGAATCGCCGCAACGCATTCTCAGCGTTAGAGTAGGGGATGCGTCAGAGACTTTGCTATCGCTGTCGTTTGAAAAAGTAGGTCAGTGTTGAAGATGGTGTCGAAAAGAATCAAAATAGGTCGAACTCGAAGATGTTGGGATTTCGAAAGAATGAAACGCTATGACGCTTTCTTCGTGACCTTCTCGACTATTATAACATCAGCCGAACGTCGTGCGAATAAGATGCGTTGGTGCAGCCACTCGGTAAAATAGGTCGGCGCCAGAAATCATCACGCAGCCATGCACTTTTCTCTACGAAGGAAAATTGCGCTCGAGGCCTAATCGGCTCAATAAGATACCGCCGTTTTCATTGCTGCTTTGTCACCGTCATTTCTTCCAGTCGACAATATAAATTAGATCAATCTAGAAACTGACCGAATGATGTACAAAAAGAACTAGCTATTCTTGATGATGAATCAAATGAAATATTAAATGCCTTATATGAACTTAACAATTGAAACATATGTCATTGTTAGTGATAAAATAATTTGTGGATGTTATTTTCTTCAACCGGAATTATTTTTGTGTCAGGAAATGTGAATTGCGAAATATTCATTATGTAAGGAAGAAATGCATCTTCTAAGAATCAGTATCTGGATAGATTAGATAGTCTATTTAGGTCTGAATGTCATTTTTATTAGGATTAAATTAGGTTTGCTTAAACACACATATGTTATTGAGTAATAAAAGCGGTTGTAGTTGTGAATGTCAAATTGTCTAGAATTTTATCTGTATAAATAAAAGAGATACAATAACAAGATAATGCTATAAATAGATAGGTGTATGTGTGATTATAAAATATTTTGTAGTTTTAGAAATAGCTAGAGGTTAAAACTTACGTAGATCAAATTTGCATGAGTAATTGCCCGAAGGTGCAAATGAATTTATGTTAAAATGTATTACATGGAAGTAAATTTAATTAAATGTATAATATAATATATAATTATATGTTGCGTGATTTCACGTCTTATTCTGTTGCAATGTGATGAAAATGATGTAAAATCATTGGACAATTTTTAACACAAAATTTGTTCAGTTTTCATTTTTATTTTGTTTAAAAAGTATCATTTCTCCCACATGTGTTAAATATCTTTCACGTTAATAAATACTTGGAAAATGAACAAAAATATTGAGAATTTCGCAAAAAAAATGTTTCAATGCAAAACATTGTTTTATGATATTTTGTTTCAAAATTAATTTTCAAAGTTCAGTTTTCAGATGGTATACTGTGGTACTATTAATTATTAAGTTTGTTTTACTCAATAAACTTATACAAACAGAAATAAAAGAAAAAATAAATTTTAATGTATTCTTAATGATAGAAGAATGAATTGGAGTAAATCCTGAAAAATTGTACAAATCACTTTTTCGATATCTCAGAATAAGAATAAGAATATTGAAATATGATTTCATGTTGGCGCCATATATTCATTCATTTTTAAAAACTGAAGAATCTTTATACATTAATTAACAGTTTAAATAATTACTTCAACCAAAAAAAAGTAAAGATAGCGAAAAATGGCATTTTTCGCTATCTTTACTAACTTTACGCATATGATATTAATTATAAGATTATCCACCAAAATAAAATTACACGCAAACACTAGAAACAAATATTATTTTTAATAGAGAATGAAAAATGTGGCATATTTAAACAAAATGAAGTAATAACATTTTTAAACTGAATTTGATTCGTGTTTTTACGGACATTTAAATTTTATAATAAAAAAAATCTTTTGCGAAGCTTCCACGGAAAGAGTCACAAAAGATTATTCGCTTTTCATATAAAATAGTATTTCCGATGAATTGGAGATTTCACATTTAAATTGTACGAATAAAAGATGTGTGTGGCTTAGTTCTTCTGTTGTTACTAGCAGCTCAATGTTATGTGTTATGTTTACTCACTATCTGTATATTTGATTCTATAGCACGTATCTATTTGTAGCGTATGAAGAGAAGAAAGAGAAGCAGGCAGATACGAGAAACAAGAGAAGAGACGAAGAAGAAGTGAAAGAGGATAGCGAGGAAAGCGTGACCCGAATTTTTTTTCAACGATGACGACGAGGCCGTCCCGTTTCTTTTGTCGTTAGTGTTGTTACGATCATTCATTCGAAGGCCAACCGATCAAGACGAGTTAAAACGCCTTTATTGTATCTCAATGAAATTATCGGATGACAATAATGTATTAGAACAGTACCAAGGAATACTGAACGCCTTGAGTCAGCGATGAAAAATGTTTTATTAATTCAGAAAACTGCACACACACACACACATACGAGATTTATTATGTAATGCAAAATGTGCTCCATCATGAATTTATGGAATTATAATGCATAATAAGAATCTAACGTAGAACCATTTATTTTACTCTTACACAATTTTTCATCTTTCTATTTGAATATCATATTTAAAAGATTGTTCGGTAGTTGAAAAAAAACGATTCATTAATACAAGACAAATGCTATATAAAATGTTTAATGCCTGACTTAGACAAGATTAGAAATGCCCAATGTTAATTGAAAGTGAATCAGATTTATAGGGTGCCTGGTCAGGGCTAAATTACAAAAAAACTTAACATTTCTCCATATTTAGATGGCTTGATTGATTTCATCATTTCGAAATAAATTTAGACACATAAGCTTATGCGATCAAATACATAAAATTTCATTTAACTCATATTGATATAATACGAGCAATATCTTGCGCGCATATTCGTCATGTTACAAGGTCTGGAAATGTAGTGAATTTATGTTTCCAAATAAAACTAATTCTGTACTTGTCATTGCGGTGTAGTTTGCTGATAGTTTTCCGGGCAGTAAATCTAATACTATCAAAACTCTATATATGAGATATATTCCTGGAAATGAAATAATTTAGAAATGTCTCAGTGAACACATTTTCTAGTACAACATATTCTTTTTTGTTGTACAAATATAATATCTTTTCGCCGAAATTTTGATCAAATATTAGTGTTATAAGAAATTTACTTGAGTAATAAAAGTAAATGAAAATATTCTTTTTTATTATTTTTTTTGTATTTATAACTTTTTCTGTTTTAACCAAATATTTGTTTTTCATGCGAAATTCTAATTTTAAACTGGAAAATTGATTTTGCTTTGAAACATCTCTCATTCGTGAAATTCACGTAAAAACATTAAAATGTAATGTTACTTCGTGACTTTGCATTTCAGAAACATTTGAACAAATTTTTAGTATATGCTGCACCAGTTAAATGGTATTTTTAATATACCATAATTTCACTTGGCAAATATTCCTTACCGCAATATTTTTTAATACAACAACGAATGTTATAACGTTGAATAATGTTAATAATACTTTTTAACGTTGATTCAATTCTTAATTAACATTATAAAAAAATTCCTCAAAAGATGATAGATTTTCATTAACATTTTATAGCAAACTATTTAATTACTTCATCATCTCGAAGATACTTTTATGATTATTATTCATATTTTCGCAGTATTATAAAAGATAAACAAAATCACAAGGGATATTGCAAAAAGAAGCGTTTGTTATTTAAAACACATACTTCCAATACACTGTAACAAAACGCCCGATTAAAATTATATGGCGCTGATTAAACTATACACATAATGATTGCTCAAAGATTGTTTGTTCAACTCGCAGCCAAATTTATTATAATTAATAATATCCAATTAAGCTTCTTATTACATTATGTGGGCTCATATTACAGACTGTTTATGCTTTCCCTTGAGCTCGACACTTCCTATTAAGATTACTTTCAAAAATCTAAATGTTTCTCTAAAAGGTCATAATCATTTTCATGAATCCACCCGTCTCTCGTTATCAGTATTTTTCAGTGAGCTATCATCAAATGTTTAAACTTCACTTAAACTTTAACGCAATCAAACAGTTTATAAACTATTAAAAACCAACGAAACGAATTTGCCGAATTATGCAATATTCGTGTCCTAATAAAACGTTTGTCTACTAAATTTTCTTTTATAGACCTAACGTGGCAACGCTATTTATTACCACATTTGGCGTATATAAAATCCCGAAAAATGAAATATCTTTAGTCGATATAATTCTTTATCTATTTGAAAATGTAAAATGCGAAGACTTTAACTTCCTAGAAGTGTTTTACGACACTGAAGATGGATTCACTCGTAAAACACTCAATAGAAGGGGCAAACGAAAAAAAAGGACTTAATTTTACAAGTACCTACGCCAACATAATAACAGTGACCATTATTATTCCAACACGACTTTCAGACGGGTCAGCCTCCGCATTATGTAATCACGAAGCAAGCGCCGACAAAATAAAATTGAAAGTAAAGTAACCAAACGTTGTTAACCAAGCGAGCAGGCCGCTGCGAATCTCACCTTCGGTCGGGTGAAGGTGTCTACCGGGGAAGAGAGCTTCCTGCCTTGCCGAGGAAATCACCGCCTCGATCGACTAAATTTAAAACCTCACATACCATTCATTTGTTCTTTATACTTTTAACTGTAAAGAATCACATGTAAACACTGTGATTCTTTGTGAATCATTGTTGTATTTTCATGAAAATTGGAAAAATTATTTATTGATGGTATTTTTTTAAACTAATAATATAGATTAAAATTTTTTACTTATTTTTTCACTGATTAAAATAACAAAGATACCGAAGTAACAATGAATATGAACATGAAACTGAAAATAGAAGTAAACATCAAATTACATTATTAAACGTAATTAACCCTTCATTACTATCACTATGGGGGAATCTCCGGGAATGGCGACAGTAATGGAGGGTTAATAAAATATTTATGATGACTTGTAAGGAGTAAAATTGAGTCGCGTGAATTATGTATAGGTGTACCATCAAATGCATTTAAGTTTATTTATATACCCGTAATTTGAAAAGTATTTAATAGGAATTTCATCAAAGGAATAAATGATTAAATTTTGATTTATCATTAATATCAATGATGATTTATTAATTATATTTTATTAAAAAAGCAATAATTCTCTGAATACTTAGAAAGTTTAGTAATTTACACATTTATTTCCCGAATATATAACTGGAAGTTTCACATATTTTCGATTTCAAGCGATTAATCTCTGTTTTGACAAATAAGTTCTTATAAATCTGATAGAAACTCAAACAAGATTCTTTCTTCGATTTTGGTCAGTTCTCAGCCAAGTTTCCACGTGAAAGATTTCTGATATGGATTTGGCAAGAATATTGTATCATCGAGAGGATTGCAGTCCAAATCTAGTTCCTTTATCTCTTCTGTTATATCCATGAAAATTACCTATGTAGAAATTTAATTCTCAAACATTATTTTGTAAAAATTATCTTTTTATCTACACTACGAATAAAGAAATCGAAAATATATATCACGATGAATTATTCTGCAGACGAATCTATAGTTTGACATTTTCGTTTCACCAATCCAATTTTATTTGCGAAATTTCTTTGACCGGTAATAGTCTTGTGCACATATTGCTAAAATGATGATGTAATAATTTTGTTGTTCTATAACCAATTGACACTGTGACATTGATTACATAATATTTTCTCCGAGCACAATTAATCTGATACTGAGAATCAATTGTCGCTCTAAGAGAAATTGTATAATAACCTTTAATATACTTTCAATAGGCTTGAAAATTGAATTAAAGTCATTCGAAGTTAATATTACAAAACACTCAACTATCCATTTACTTTTCCGAAACATTAGATGTGATTATTTATTATAAATACCCCGTTATGTAATATTAAAAATTTGATATTGCAGTGCAATGATGTTTGGCCATTTCTCCACTTTAGATTATCGTTAATATTAATTTGTAATCTGAGCTTTTGTTTAAAAACACACAATAATGTGCAAAACGTGCAAATTGTTCAATTTTTTAAATCATAAAAATTTGACCGAACAACTGGTATATAAACATAACGCTCGTTACGCTAAATTATTATCGTGCGAATTGAGCTTTCACTATATCAAGACACAACACTACTTCCCGTATATATACGGATGGCTCGAAACGACGGAAGTTTTATACTCCCTGTACACATGCTTGGTTTAGAAAATCGCGTAGCTTAGAGCTTGGAGAAAGTATGACAGTAATTTTATGATTATTATTTTTGTTCATTTTTCTGTTTCATTTTTCTTAACAAATGCCTTAATACTTTGTTTCGCTTGTCACAGTGAAATTGTCTGAGAATTTGCCGAGAAACGTAGATAAAGACAGTGCTGTAATCCTAAATATTATGTGAGCACAAAATAAATTGCCTAATGACATAATGAAACAATCAAATTATCTTCCAGTAAATTGCGTCAAAAATTAATCAATATTTTAAAAATACTATTTACTTTTTATAGTTACAAACAAAAATTGATAATTTAAAAATTGTAAAAATGCATAAAAATTTAGTGTCATAACGTAAAGGAGAATGTTACGAGAATTTAAAAAGAAGAAAAAAGGGGAAAATCAAGCGAACAAAATGGTTAATGAATATTCAAAAATAGACTTGAAAACTGCAATGTGTTTTACGACTATGATTTTTCACATTCGACTTAATTGTAACCAGCGTTAATTAGCATTGTTTATCATAATTTTTATCATTTAAGATGTATAATTATAATTATAATAAGGCAAATATTTATGACAAAACATTTGAATATAAATGGTCAGTTACTACATATGGTTACATAATATGTAAATATTGTTCTAAATACCAAAATAAGCTAATGTTCGTACGATCAATTTGCTACTAAATGCGATTGTAATCAAATGTAATTATAACAATTATTTTAGATAAATCTATACAATTAATTAATTATTATCACAATTCTGGTAATGTTTTACTTCAGTAATTAACGTCAAAAAGTTACAAATTCAACTTTGACATATATTTATAATTTACTAAAGGAATTACTAAAGGAATTTTAATAATTTACAAAACGTTGTATTTACTGGAGAATATTGCAAACAGAAAATTTCCTTGGTTAATTCAATTTTATTTATTAATCTTGTTTTTTTCTATTTCATATTTATTTTGCTTTCAATCAAACGATTTTATGTTTCCTTCATATATATTAACTCTACCAATGAAACTGTTTTATTTCAGTTAACTAATAAAAAAACGGCAAATTAATCCGAAGCACAGCTCGGAAATCTTATTTTGATCAATGAAAAACTTTTATAGACGAAAACTTTCCCGAGCCGATCTATTTTTCCACTTAAGACAACTTGGCCAATGGTTGGCTAAGAGCCATTGATTGCACCTTAGCAGCTTCCTCTTAATTCTCCGGACCTTGCTCTCATTTCACCGCGGGACAAGATTAGAAATAGAACTCGCTCGCGCAAACGGTGAACGTCAAACGCACATACACAACTCGGATGAGTCGCGCGCTTTCCGCGTGAAAGGCCGTCACACGGCTATTTCATTGTGCATTTTCGATAGCCACGCGTTACAAGAGGTTTGTAACCAATTTCTGATCGCGCCGATTCTTACGCAATGACCAAAGAACAAGCACGGAATTGACGTAATCGATCGTACTTCATGTCGTAAACATGTTATTACAACAATGTGCGAGAAGAAAAAATAGCAAGAGATTCGCGCATATCATGTTCATTATATAACTCATCTTCAATTTGCCGCTTCCTCCGTCCGGAATCACCTTTTACTTTACTCTTATTATTGTTTTTGTCTTTAAATGGTAGAGACAAATTTGCTTCTAAAATTGATTTTCCTTATCAACTGTACAAATTGCACAGAAATGTTCTTTTAAATTTATTGTAGTACTGTAATGTTTAAATAGATTTTGATTTAAATTAAAGGAAAATTAAAACATATTTAATAATTAAAGAAGTTTTTGTTGTTAAGTAGATAACAGTTCGTACTGGAAAGTACGGATTAAGATCGTATCGCCGTACTTTGTTTTCGCACGGGATAAATTGACAAAATATGTTGATTGTTTGACTTAATTATTTTTCATTTTTATTATTATTATTAATTATTATTATATTATTAATTAAATAATTTATATTAATTATTAATTTATTATCTACAACCTTCTTTTAGATAAAAAAGATTCATCAAATATTGCTAAAAATATTATTCAAACGAATTATTATTAATTAATAATAATGAAATCAGTAAAATCAAAAATAAATATTATTTTGTTAAACTAAACCGAACTGAAACAAATTCGGTGAAATTCATTTTAGATAACAAACATTTCTATCGCTTATTTATATTTCAGGTAAATGCATTCCTAAATCAATTTATTTCACATCATCTCAATTCGATCTAAATTTTAATTAATTAATATGATTAATTTAATTATTTATGTTTGATCTAACTTACTAATACTTAATTTGATTCAATTATTGTTCAACTAAAAATACGTAATCGTCAAAATAACTGCTTTCAAGCGATTTAAATAAAACCAATTCGATTTAGTATAATTGAGATCAATCCAAAAAAGTTAATTTCATTATAGTATCAATTTCATTCTAAGTCAATTCTAAATTTATTTTAATTCGAACTCAGTGAATTTTATACAATTCTTTCAGTATTTTCCAGTTTTATTTATAAAATTGCATTAATTAAAAAATAAAAAAATAATTTTAAGCTATTTTTATCGTAGCATAATTTCATCTTAAATTTTTCTATGAATTTAACTAAATCATGCATTCATGTAACTTAGCCAAATATCTTACTCAGTAAAAAAAAATCATTTAATTCAATTTTCGTTCATCCATCAAACTACATTTCCTAGAGCGAAACAACTATTTCACACTTTCAATCAAAACTGTAATATCCGATTTACCTATTTTGAATCGGAGTCAAATACTTCCTAAGTGGTTAAAGCGTTACAAAATTCTACGAATATGTGTTTTACATTTTTGGCAGTTGAAAATACAACTTTTTTTTATTGCCCGAACGTTTTTACGATCGTGCATAGAAAGTCGCGATACAATTTTTCCAACGGCAGCAGTTTTTTTGCTGTCTATTATGTTTATTATTGTGCCACGGTATTATTCGAACTTGGGGAGACTGAGACCTGAAACAACCCTTACAAGAGTTTCCGGGAACACCGGAAAAGGATGGGGTCCAGTAGATTGAGCGTGTCCTTCCCTATTCCTTTAATGCTTTCGGAGTAATATTAATCGTGACGAGGGCCAATTTCTAATTCTCTTACTTCTTTCATCCTTCGCCCACAAAAGAAACTTATCTTTGTTCAAAGAAAAACGGTGTGAAGACGAGATTTTTTTTTCTCTCTAGTTTTTTTCCCTGTCCATTGGTTTTTGCAAGCGCTCGTGCCGCGTTTTCACAAAACTCGGGTCAAGCGTTACACAAAAAAGCGATAAAAAATAGAACTGTGTGAACAATCTGGAAAGGATTACCACAGGTAGGATGAGAAATTCTAGCGTACGATTGGCTTTTTTCTTTTCGATTGTAAAACATTCATAAAATCATAATACACTCTGGTCTCGGACACATCCTCTGTCGTTTCGTAACAGCGTTTCCTTATTTGTTCTGACTGTATGTTTTTTCTGCCAAAGTGTTTAAGGAAATAGAGTTGTCAAAACGAACGCCGAACGATTCTCCAAATTTTTCTACGCTTCCGTTTTCTTTTCCTTAAATCGACTCAATGCATTTTCGTTTTACGACTCTCACCAAACTGTAACATTTTTTTTACGTCTATTGATTTATTTTGCAAAAAATTTTCGGATGAACATATTTTATTGATGACATATAAATCTTTATAGAATTACAATTTTTAACTAAAAAATATTGAATTTCTTCATTTACCGAATATCTTGTTGTTGTTTTTAATTGCTTTTCGTCTTATTCAGTAAAATTGAGCGAAATCTAGAGATTAAAATAAATACACTTAAATACACTTAAAATATTATCTTGCAGGATAATTAAGAATTCTATTTTTAAAGACTAATTAACAGAAAAGGCGAACAGTTTTTGTTGGCGTATAAAATTATTGGTTACAGAGCGAATTAATTTTCTGAATTTCATTGCGGTTTGATGATTCGAGTTTGAAGTTAGTGAGTCGATTTTTATTAAAGGTATTATGTAAAGTATGACTTGGCTTGATGCTTTTTTTCTGCACTCACCGTCTGTCTCTATTTCGCACTGCCATTGTCCTTGTCTTTCTCTTTACACTTCAATCGTTTTACTCTCCTCGCAACCGCCGCATACGACGTCGTTTATAGCCATGTCTAAGTTGGCCGAGGCTACGTTTTACGGCGTTTCTGTTTCTGATGGTCCTGGTATCTGTGCGTCGTTTCTCCTATCTTGTGCATTCAAGGTTTCAACTTTGTCGCATACTATGCACTTCTCAACGTTATTTTTTTCCATCCTTCATCGCCTTTGTCATTTAATTGGTTCTGGTCATATACAACGTAATTAGGATATTCCCATCTATATAATGGAAAAAAGTTAGTTCTTGACATAATCAATTTCTATGTTTTTTAGCTGTCAATATTTCTTTGAAATTTTAAAGATACATAGAATAAAGAAACAAATATATCGAACAAAATTACTAACTATTATTTCAACTTTAAATATTAAATTAAATACTATTATCAATAAATTGTAATTAAAACCTTTTTTTATTTTGTACTATTATTTATTATAATTAAATGTTAATATATAAAATAAGTTACATAATATAGATAAAAAGATGAAATGTTACAGATCTGCAAGAGATATAATTGACTACTATCACAAATTCAACAAGTTTGATTGAAAGTGTTGATAAAGGTGTTTACAACTATTAAAACCTGTTTCTTATTTGACCTATCACTCGAAAATCGTATCAATGCAATAAGATACATGATAGTTTTTGCTTAATTTCGACGTTTAAGGTGAATTGGAAGAAATTACAACATATTACCAAATTAAGTAGAGATACATATGAGAGAAAAATTATGTAACAAAAAAATTACTTACAAAACTGCATTTATATTATAATAGCATTGAAGTGCTTATTCATTCTTGTTAACCAGTTATCTACGTCAACTTTTCTAGTTTCGACAAATATTTAGTAATGCTAAAATAACTATTTTCTTACTTTTATTGACTTTGTGATTGATTTCTTTTACGATTATCGTATCGCTGTCTATTCAAATTATCGTATATTTCAAATACAAACAAATTCAGTTATATACACGTAGGACAAAGTTCCTATAATTTTTGTAGAATTGTATAGAAGAATTTACTGAACTGTACATTAACTGATGGACAAAACCATAAACTCAATAATTATTACTGAACAGTTCAGTAAATTGAAAAATGAAATAAATAAAACAAATATTTACTTATTTTAAAAACATTTTACTTATATTTACTGTCTTGATGATTATTTTTCTTGCTTGTTTTTTTACTCCTGCTTTTTTTTTCACTAACACATTTTACAAACAAATGTGTGTTTTGAAGAATCGATCTCGCGTCTCCGAGGTGATAGTCTGCCATCTTGTCAGCCGAGCCAGTTCAGTCTACATAACTCAACTGACAAATG
>JABFPJ010003758.1:0-15295 GCA_022817425.1 Gryon sp. ZL-2020
AAATTGATTCATTGCCTATAAAAGAAACTTAAAAAAAAAACAATTTGACGCATTTTTTGATGAATTTTGAAAGAATTCAAAAAATTCGATGATAAAAAAATTTACTTTCAAAAATAAAATGTTTAAATTAAAGCAATGTGAATATTAAAAAGGTATTTTCAGAAAAAAATATTCTAATTTAATTTTGAAAAATGCAATTTCGAGTTGAAAAATAAGAATGTGAATTATTAAAATTTTAAATTTAATTTAAAAAAAGAAAACAAAATAATATCATAAAATTTTATACAGAAATACTCAAAATTATATTATGAAATAAAAATTGCGAATTTTTAAATTTTTAAAAATAAAAATTTTAATTTGGAAAAATAACATTTTTAAATGTAAGTAATAGAAAATTAAATAGAAAATTAAAATTAAAAACATTCAATGTACTAATTTAATTTAATTTAAATAAAAATAAATTTAAATAATAATACAAAAAATAAATTAAATTAAAAAAAAATTAATAAAAAATAAATAAAATATAAATAAAAATATTTAAAAAAAAATGTGAATTAAAAATGTAAAATAAAAAAAATGTATTAAAAATGTGATATTACTTATGAAGAAACGTAAAAATTACAAATAAAAAAATGCAAATTACAATGTTAACTGTACTTAAAAACAAGGTAAGAAAAAGATCAATTTTTCTTTTCTTTTCAAGACATAATAATTTTCTTTCAGCGAGAAAAATGTATATCAGTCCAAAGATTTATAATAAAAAGGCGATGACAAAGTAAGCAAATATGCAATTACAATTCGCACAAACGTCACGTATTTGTGATACATCAAATTTGTTTTGTTGTAGGAAAAAAAACTAGAATTAAAAAAAATAGAAACAAAAAGATGCATAAGAAAAAGAAAAATAACAATAAAAAAAGATTAGCGAGAGGAGAAAAATCGAAGCCCAGCCAGGAAGTCGACGGGTTTGCATGTTAATGTTATTTTATGAAATCGTGATACTTATTCCAATGACGCGGAATGTTTAGACGATTGCGTGATTATTTTAATGAAGGCTGTACAATTTTTGTTTTATCGACTTAAATTTACTTTTAGTGCACTTTGTTGTTTTTTGCTGTTATTTTTCAAAATAAAAAAATACACATTTTTTTATTTTGAAACATTTCTGGACAATATTTTTATATGAAAATATTTTTGTAATAAAAATAAAATTTAAAAAATTTTAATGTAAATTTAAATGTAAATTAAAGTATGTAAAAAATGTAAATCGATTTGATTTATTGATGAAAGTTTAAAAATTTTCGATTTGTTTAATTTTAAAATTTAGAAATGATCAATTTTTTAAATTTTAAATTTTGTACATTTTAGAATTAGAAAATGTTATATTTTTCTTATTCTGAAGTTTAAAAATGTTCAATTACTTAAATTCCATTGTTTCAAAATTGTCGACGTTTTTAAAAATTATTTTTTTTTATTTAAAATTTACAAAATTTAAAAATTAAATAAATATAAAATTTAACTATTTAAAATTTAATAAATTAGGCATTATTTTTATTTAAAAGTTTAAAAATGTATTTACTAAATTTGAAAAATTTATATTTAAAATATAAACCAAAATTGCTGATTTTGTAAGAAAGTTTAACAACATTAAATTTTAATTTATTTTCAGAATTTTATGCAAATACAAATAATGACATATTTTTAGCAGCAATTTTAAAAAACTACTATTTCAAAAAATACTTTCATGGCTAAACTAATAAAAATTGAAATTAATTGAAGTTAAATGCAAGACAAAACGATGGTCGCACAAAATGAATAAGAGGCCGAGATAAGTTGGCAAAGTACAAGATCATTACACTCCTTAAAAATGATGGCTTTTTTTTCTCCCGCACATTTTGTCGCTTCGCAAGATACGTATCGGGAATATAATTTTCAGGGGCTGAGTAACCGGCAGAACAAAATCGCTTTTACAGTTACTTTTGTTGACATTTTAAAAACAAAAAATGTAAAAATAAAGTTCTTGAAATTATAATTAATTAATATTATTTTTTTATATTAATAAAAAAATTATAATATTAATTTCTTAAATAATTCATATAAAAATTAATTATTTTAAATGGATTATTTAAATTAAAAAATTAATTGATTTGAAATTTGTTTGAAAAAAAAATTTACTTTTAAATATTTTTATATAATAAATAATAAATTACAAAATTTATTGAAATATTAATAATATTAAATATTAAATTCAAAAATTAAAAACAATAATTATTTAAAATAAATTTAAAATTTATTTGAATCTAAATTTGTTTTAATCTAAATTTAAAAAATTAAAAAAAAATTGATTTGAAAATTTGTTGAAAAATATGAAATTAAATTTGAAATAAACTGATAATTAAAAGAACATTAAAATTTAATTGAATAATTTAATGAAGTCAAACAAGCATAAATCTTGTTAACTTTAAATGAAGATTCATTTTGCTAATGAAAAATAAGAATGAAAAATGAGTACGCAACGTTTACACTGCATGTGAAAATAATCTTAATGAACAAACGATGTAAATGAACAAATTTGCAAATGAAAAGAAAAATAATAAAGAAAGAAGAAGAACTGAAATTGGAGACAAAAAATGATTAATCATCATCCAAAGTCAAGTATCGAAAATGACAATTGCACTAATTGAGAAATTAAAAAATTGCTACACACATTTTTCTTTTTTCATCAAATCACATTTCGACGTTGAAAAATGATAACGACAAGTTGATTAATTGACCATTCTTATTCTAACAAATGCGACGCGAAGAATATTTTATGCATCTGATCAATGGATCATTTCAAAAATTATGTCCCGATAATGAAATCGACTTGTTTTTCTAAATTTAAACAAATCAATTTTTTTATTTGCATTTTTTAACGAATAGAATTTTTTTTCTTCGACTTTTTGATTCTCATTTAAAAAAAAGATTTAGGTTTTAGTTCTTTTGTAAATTAATTTTTGTTAGTTTCAGGTTAAATTTTCAATTTTTAATTTCATTTTTAATTTTCACTTTTGATTAAAATTCTTGATTTTTATTTTTGATTTAAGTTTTTCATATTTATTTTTAATTTTCACTTTAGATTAAAATGATATTCATTTTGGATTTTTATTTTTGGTAAACATTTCTGATTTTCAAATTTAATTTTGATTTTTCATGTTCATTTCTAATTTTTATTTTTTATTCAAATTTTTGATATTTAGTGTTAATTTTCATTTTTAAATTTAATTTTTAATTTTAAATTTTGATTTAAATCTTTGATATTTATTTTTAATTTTCATTTCTTGTTAAAATTTCTGATATTCATTTTTTTTAATTTTATTTTTAATATACATTTCCGATTTAATTTTCAATTTTTTGATTTTTTCATGTTTATTTCCAGCTTTTATTTTTGATTTTCATTTTTGATTCTAAAAAAAGTTTATAATCAAAAGTGAAAACAAATTTTGTTTAACATTTCCTTAAACAAAATTTTTTAAGGAATTTTGTCAAAAAATAAATTTTTTCCAAAATTACAAAAAATTTCAAATGTAAAAAAAAAATTGAAAATATGCATTAAAAAATAGTTGCAAAGGTCGAGATAAAGGAAAGTCTCTCGCAAGAGTTGACGTAATCCCGTAATTATTTATTATACACACAAAAATTCCCATGA
Organism: Gryon sp. ZL-2020; assembly: GCA_022817425.1. Classification (NCBI taxonomy): domain Eukaryota; kingdom Metazoa; phylum Arthropoda; class Insecta; order Hymenoptera; family Scelionidae; genus Gryon; species Gryon sp. ZL-2020. The sequence continues at coordinate 3,689 of JABFPJ010003758.1, forward strand.
ACTTAAAACCCAAAAATCCCCACAATTTTCCTCTTTTCTTTCTTTCCCATAAACCCACACAAATTGTCTAAGCAAGAATAAAGACAGTGCACGCGAAAGAAAGACAACAAAAAAAAGGAAAGTTCACTCCCAATAACTGAGCTTCGATTGCCAGATACTTACACCATCGTCGCAAAAATCCACGCTGCAATTTGGCGCAAATACTGCGATGTACCCTCATGTTGCTCCAAGAGTCAAAAACTGCCCAAACTCAAACCAAAAAAATCCGCAAAAATGCCGCAGCTTCTCAAAACCAATCACAAACAATCCACGAACACCAATAAAACCACTTCCAAGTCAATTATTGAATTTTTAACTATCAAAAATTCAAATTTCGCCTATTTCCCGCCGGCGCGAAATTCAAATTCCAAAACTTGCAAATTACTGTTTTGTACAGTAATTATTTCCAAAAATCGGCGCAAAATTCAAAATTGATCCTGTTTCTTCTTTTGACGTTTTTCCTCTTTATTTATTTATTTATTTTTTTGTTATTTCAAAAATTTTTTTTACAAATTCAGTGTGATCCACAAGTGACGTCGGCGTGCGTGGCGCGCGACCTTTTGGGGTCCTTGTGGGCCGCGATTGGGTCTCATATGTAACGATGAAGAGTCGAAAGAATGCGCGAAATATATGAAAAGAAACGAACGGAACGCGCTCGGCCGAGACACTAGCAGCCAACTAGGCACTCGGCCGCGTACCCAGGTGAACGATTTATCGTTGCCCCCCACCACCTTTCCCGACCTGTTCCTCTCTCTCTACGCCTCTCTTATAATCATTCGTTCATGTTCCCGTGAACCGGCTATGTGACAGTCTTTTTTTCAATTTTTTTTTTTTTTTTTTTTTTTGAGGTTATAACGAATTTTCTTAGGGTTTCTCAATAGCAAAATGGAAAATATATTTTGTCTATAAAAATATATTTTTTCCATATATTCATAATATATATGAAAAATATATATGATGAATATATCATATATTCATAATATATATGAATATATTTTTTCTATACAAATATATTCTTACTATATTTAGTTTTAGTACATTTTTCTTTTAAAAAAGTATAAAATATTTTAAAAATATATATGACCTCATATATGATACGCTATACTTCACAATAGTCCTACCTTAATACAAAATTAAAATGTCTAATTATATATTGCCTTTTTACAAAACTAAATAGTATCATATTTATTCATTTGAATTAATATCTATAATTAAAGTGAATGAATAAGTGAAGATGAGTTCAATTATCGAGTCGAAAAACATACTTGTATAAATAATTGTAATTACAGGGATGATTATATATTAGAATATATGAATGCATAGTCCAAGAAGCGGAGAATTTAAGCATTTCATTCACAACGAGGCGCATCGCAATATGTCCCTTCTCTTTGATAAATGTCAAGGTGAAACGTATTTTCTCATCAACTATTGAATTGTTTAAAAATAAATAAAATATAAGTAATTACCCGACAGATGTAACAAATTATTATTATCATCGTCTAATTCGCAAGTATGCGAATATTTGAAAAAAAATGCTAATCAAAAGTATTACTTAAGAAATTAGAGACGAAAAGAAAAATACAAAAATACAATAAAAATACTCGCAGAAATTGTCTAAAAATACTACTCCGTCCACTCATTCAAAATAATGACCAAAGTATATGATATCGACAGCGTAATAGCCAAGATTGTGTAAAATCTATTTTCATCCCGGTCAAATAAACGTGCGAAGATATTTTCCTGTCTCCAAATCAAATTGTTCGTATAAAAAAATAATACTTTGATTTCAAAAGTAAAAAAAAAATTTTTACTTTTGAAAAATATTTTTGGATACGATCTTAGCAAACCGTAAAATATATTGCGGATGTATTGTTAATATATTCTGTGTATATTGTGAATATATATTTTTTAAAATTATATTATTAATATATTCATCAATGTATTCATAATATATTTAAAATACATTCATAAATTACGCCAAATTTGATTTTTCAATATTATTAAGTAAATATATTGCAAATATATTTAGACTATACCAAGAAAATATTCTAAAAATTAACAAATAAACTTGCAATATATTATTTATTTATTTTTAAATATTTATTACTGATAAGTATATACTTTAATTATAAAAGTACCCTAGCAAAATGTAAAAAATGTGAAGAAAATATTGTTAATATATTTTTTATAGATTCTTAATATATTTTTAATGTAGCAATATAGTTGCAACATATTGATAAAGTATTCTAAATATATTCACAATATATTTATGATGTAATGCCAAAAATGTAAATTTGGATTATTTTTTAAATATATTAATATATTTTGAATATATTAAAAATATATTAAGAATATATTAGGAATATATAAAGAATATATTGAAATATACTTTGATGAAAAATAAATATTTAAAATACATATATTTATATATATGTAAAAAATATATAAAAATAAATATATAAAATATAGTAAAATATATTCGCTATATATTTTTCGTTTTTTTGGGGATTTATAATAAGTTAAATCCAATAAACATTCATTTCGTATCTAAATTTTGAATTTGCACGTCATTCATTCGTAAATAAGTCTGTTACTTAAAAAAAACTTGTTTTCGTATCACATTTAAAAACAAAAAAATCAGCTTAACATTATCGAATTTCAAAATCATTTTCTTCGATCAACAAAAATTGAACGACAATTTTTGCATGAATTCACCTCTTTTCCTCGTATTTTGTAATTTCATCGTGACATTTTCTGGCTTTTGATTTATCGTCGTGAAGAATTAACTTTTTTCGACGACAGAAAAAGACATAAGTGCCAATTAACAAAATCAAAACAACCACAACTTCTGCCAAAATTTCCGGCAAATCCAACGAAAAAATGCTCGACATTTTTTTCGCAACGATTGTTTTTGTTTTCTCGATTATTTCCATCTTCGTTGATAAAGTATGAGAATCCTGAGCCATTGACTGAGGTTAAACTGTCAAATCGAGGGGTCTTTGAGGTTTTTGTTTTTTTTTTTTTTTTTGAATTTGCAAAATATTTATCTTTTCCAAAAATTCTTTCTGACTGCTTTGAACTGCAAGAATGTTAATAGGAAGATTACTTGATTGGATTTTTATCGACACTTACAAACATTATACGTGACTAGAACTTACTTCGTGACGTTTTGCAACTAAGGTCACGAACAAACACGGTCGATGCGAGCAACGTTAGTCATTTATTTGTGGCGGTATCGATCACTATTTAATCGATTATTATGTCATACACGGAGCCCAAAAACATAGAAATAAAGTATATGTCAAATTCAAATATCAAATTCAAGGTCAAAGTAAGCAATGTAAACGTGTAAATTAGTAATTGTAACCTATATGAAACTATAGTTCTAAGCTATATTATTTTTTCATAGCATTTTGTTTACTTTCACTTTTTTCTTTGTTTTCAAAAGAAAAAAGATTAAATATCACTGATAGCCAATATATATGTAAAAGGTTTACATAAAAATTGATGTAAATGTAACTCGAAAGGTCGAAATGTTTACATAAATCGTTTGCATTGAGCTAATTTTTGTGAATTCATATATAAATTATATATATATTTTATATATTATATGTGATTTGAATATTTTTATATATTATATATAATTTTTATATTTTATATATATATATATATTTTTTATATTTTTTATATATATTGCGAATCTATATGAAATATATGTTTTGAGTTTTTTACACATAAGATATAAAACAATATAAAAATTAAATATAAAAAATATATATATTTTTATATATTAATTAATTGTCATATTTTTTATGTTTTTGATAAAGAAATAATTCTAATAAAATTATCTATTTCTAAGTCAACTTTTATAACATTGTATATAAATAACATTTAGTTATCAATATATACGATTTATATAAATATTGCTTTTTTTATTTATTTATTTATTTATTTTTTTTTTATTAAAGTTCAACTTTTATTAGTAATGATATAGTATTAAATGAAAATCATTAATTTTATTTCCATTTAATTATCACAAAGCTATTTGAATCATTTTATCTATGTTACAACTAACTTCAGGATCTATTGGCCAATTCAAAACGACTATATATTACTACGCAAAAAATAAAGGCGTTAAAAATAAAAGTTTAAAAATAACACGAAGTATAAATACACAATCAATAAAAACATGTCAGTCAATTAGATCCATCTATAAATACACATTCTTTTTGTAAACCGAATTTTGCTCCTATTACCAAGTAATCAAGCACTTTTGGGCTTCTTGTTTCGTATATATACGTTCCACTTGATAACTTAAAATTAGTACTTGCATTAAATCAATCTTTTGTACATTAAAATTATTAATACGAAAAGTTGAAAATATAAATAGCACAAGATATATTTAATATTGTACACCAATTTCGTGTTAAAAGCGGCTTAAAATATGTAAATCGCAAAAGTGCCTTTTATTATTATACATCTATCTATTGTTAAAAACAAATGTTGAACATTTTATTTATAAGTCAAATATAAAAAGAAAAAAAGGAGCCAAGTGTAATTTATAGCCAGTTTGTTCGGTGTTTTGTAATAAATTTATTGTTATTTTTTACGATAAAATAGAACTTAACCTTATTAAAAAGGATCATATATATAGTTCATATAATGTTCATATATTAACAATATAATATTCTTATAGTAAATCATATACTGTTTATATATTGTCAACATAGTCATAATATATTGACAATATATATTTGCATATTTTTCATATATGGATCATATATGTCCAATATATTGTATAACATAAGATTCATATATGGTCCATATATGATCAATATATGGTCCATATATGGTCAGTATATGATCTGTATATGGGTAATGTTGTCAATATATGATCATAATATTCTCAATACACGAATCATATTTAGTCCGTATATGATCAATATATGATCCATATATGAACAATATATGGTCAATATATAGTCAATATATAGTCAATATATAGTCAATATATGATCAACATATGATCAATATATTGTCAACATACGATCCATATAGGGTCAATATATAATCAATATATGTCCAATATATTGTCAACATAAGATTCATATATGGTCCATATATGATCAATATATGGTCCATATGTGATCAACATATGGTCCATCTATGAACAATATATGGTCAACATATGATCCATATATAGTCAATATATAGTCAATATATGATTAATATATTGTCAACATACGATCCATATATGGTCCATATATGGTCAGTATATGATCTGTATATGGGTAATGTTGTCAATATATGATCATAATATTCTCAATACACGAATCATATTTAGTCCATATATGATCAATATATGATCCATATATGAACAATATATGGTCAATATATAGTCAATATATAGTCAATATATGATCAACATATGATCAATATATTGTCAACATACGATCCATATATGATCCATATATGGTCAATATATTATCAATATATGATTTCTAAAATTGTTTAAAAAATATTTTATATATGGACAATATATAATTCTTTTCACTAAGGAAACGAATACTTTTGTATAAAAAGCAGATATTTACTAAAGAAATGTTTAATCAGTTTAGTAAACAAATTATTTTAATTATTTGCTTAACTTTTACATTAAAAAAAAGAAAAAAACTATGCCTTTTTTTATTTCTCAACAATGCATTGTTTGAGACGAGACAATTTATTCTGCGTGCGATTTCTGCGCTTGTTTTGGAGCTTCACAAGCATACTTGTATGCAGCGAAGGAAGCGCGTGGGTCGACGGAACTTAGACGCTTCTCTCAGCGATATTGCCAATTGGCCACGTCCGCAACGTTTGCACACAGCGTGTTGTCTCCAAAGACATCGTCTTCGTGACGCAAACACTGAATTAACTTTCAAATGACGAAAAAGAAGGTGTATATATTCGTCGCACAATCTATGTGTGTGTACTCACTCGTTCATGAAATGCTTTTGTTATTCAGCCCAAAATGGTACGATTGTTGTACTTCATCGTGTCGATCGAATTACCCACATCTCGACACATCCATTCAGACTGTCAATGCTTTCTCCAGATTTTCCATTGAGTTTGTCAAATGATTCGACATATAAATACATTATTCACAAAATGATTCATTTCCAAGACCCTTTCGGTTTTACACTTGTCGAATGTGAATGCTGTGGAAAATCAATAATTTCGTATCTACTTTTACCATCTCGAGTAATAATTATTTCAGGGAACTTATATAGGGAATACCTAGTTAGGGCCTAACGAGGCCTTCCTGGTATGGGATATTTGATGAAATCCAATATTGGCCTTAACTAAGCCTCAGTAGATACTGGGTTTAGTCAACATTTATGTAAAATATGTTTTTCAAAAATGCATTATAGAGAATTACCTCTAAATCAAAATTTTCCTAAATTGGCCTTACGTTTGCCCCGTTAGTTAGCCCTAGTAATAATTGTTTCAGGGCCCTGCATAGGATTGCCCGTTCAATTCGCAAGGTCGTTTAATGGCTCTATAAAGGTTAAAAAGGGCTTTTTAGGGTTATAACGGGTTGCCTATTAATTACCTATAAAGATTTATCTATGTTGGCCCTATGTATGCCCATATATTTAATTCCTTACTTTATTCATATTTATTTTCTTTAAATAATAATAAAAATGTTAATAAACATTGAATTAATGTTTTAATTATTTCCCTATAAAATACTCATAAAGGTTCTTTAAGGGCTTTCTAAAGGCTTCCCTATTAAGGGTATACCTTTATTAACTCTATATAGATTTTTTTTTATTCTGCCACTAAATATCATTAAAACTAGGGTTACCCTTGTAGTGCCCTTGTGATAACCTGGCTATGCCCAATTTAAGGATTGGACATGGCCAAGGATCATTTCGTAGTAAAATTTGAAATTTTGTAATATGGCATTTTAAGAAGACATTTTGCTTTGAAACAGATAATCGATATCACATTAATGATGATTAAATTTGACTTGAAAATGAGAATACACAAAAAAATGGATTGAGTTTGTAAATTCATACCTACCAAAGCATTACCTTTGAGGTGTCTGGGTTTGGTTCCAGCTACAGCAGCAACATCAGCTCCAGCAACAAATATTACGCCAGCAGTACCAAGCTCAGGAACGTCAGCTTGCTGAATATCATGAGCAACAGATGCACCAACTCAAGGTAACATCATTATATTTTATTATTACCTTATTTATAATCATTAATAATAAATAAGGTAAATGTCTCAGTTATTATTATTTTATATTATTTATATTTTTTAATATTTAAGCAGAATAATTATATTATAATATGTTGTATGTATATCTACAATATATGGACTAGATATATATTCTGAAGATATATAACCATATATATCATCAGATTTATATATTTTATGTATCTTTTAAATATATATTATATATTTTACATATATATTAAAATATATGGACAAGATATATATTCGGAGGATATATAATCATGTATATCTCAGTTAATATATTTTATATAATTTTCCATATAATATATATATATATATCTTTAAAAAATATATATCCTATTATATATTTATGTATATCCTGAATACATATTCGGATATATTTTTGACCATGTAATTGTAATATATGTAAATGTTTGAAAACTAAGAAAAACTGGGACATTTATCTTAATTAATACAATAAAATAATGATGATGATTAATGATACAAAATTAAATTGTGTCACAAGAATGTGGATTCCAAATACGATCAATTTTTGAAATCTAAATTAGAATCGAGCAGAAATAAAAGTATAGAATAATTGAATCTGTGTTGAATAAAGTATAGAAATGATGAAAATAAATCATTTAAGAATCACAAATTTGATTATCCAACAGGCAAATTTAGAGAAGCGAAATTAACTTTTAAAGGCAGTGTGTTAAATAATGTAAAAAATGCAAGCGATTATTCTTAGCTAATTTCCCGAGGAATTCGAACCAAATTAACACAAATTAAATCAATTAACTCGTTTGCTGTTGCTTATTTATAAACCCTTCCATCGGATATTGGCAAAGCAATTAGTCGCAGTTCCATCGAAACTCAAAATACCAAATATTCCATTTTTTAATGTACTTTTTTTTGTTACAATTTTTTCCCCTTATTTTTGGTTTTTTTCATTTATTGTTTAATTGAAAGCAAATCAGTTTTGTAATTATTACAATATCAGCGATTTAAATAAAAGCAAGTTGATTTCAATTTACGACGATGACAAGTGTTTGAAGTTAATAAATGCGACTTAATTATAAAATGTCCTTCCATTCAAATGAGTACACTTTTACTTGCCAATTTCGGTTGTTACGTTACATTTTTGCGTTTCCGATATTTTACAGCCATGAGTTAAGGTGAATTATCATTGGATAGACATAACCTCAATTTCTTCCATATTTCGGGATTTTTAAAAAATATTTTTTAAAAGAAACTTAAATTTCATTTTATTTTCTTAGATTTTTTTTTCAATTCTATTGTTGTTTGCAAAAATCTTTGAAACTAAATATGCAAAAAGTGAGGTTATGTCTAATCAAACTTTATTTAACAATTTTAAATTTATTTAAAATTATGAAATGTGTTGTACAATATAAAAAAAATTTAAGTTTAAAATAAAAAAAATTAATTAAAAATAATTTGTTTTAATTAAAAAAAATTGTTTTAAAACTGAAAAAAGGGGAAAAACATATTTTGAACGCCAAAAAAGAAAACAAACAATTCATTGATTATTTATTGTTTTGTCTGACATATATATATATATATATATATATATATATATATATATGAAATTCCATTATACGAGCAGTGATACACCCAGACTTGTCGAAACCACTGGTTGTAATGATTTAGTGTGAGTAGTTGACAAAAGAGAGTGTCTGAATAATTGACGAGACTCGTCGTGACGTATCTGAAAGCTTAACTGGATGGTCGCGAGTGACTTTTAATTTTTTTATTTACCATGCCGAGAATAGCATCGCGCTCGTCGTCGGGCATCCTGCAAGCGCCGTTTTGCCCATTCGCGACTCTCGATCAAAGTTCACTCGGAATATTCCTTTCCGACTTACTTTGCTGCTTGCTTCTCATCTATGTCACAATCATCCGTCCTGTACCCAAGTTCATGACAATCCCATAATTTGTTATTTCATCAATTTTTATTTATTTTATAAATGTAAAATATAATTGTATATTCTGAATATATGACGGATTGCCATAATTTATATATAATTTATATATATATATATATTAATATATTATATATAATTTTGATATTTCTTATATGTTTAAAATCTACAAAAAATATATGTTTTGAATTTTATATGAAAAATGTATATTTACAACAATATAAAAATTATTTATAGAATATAAAAAAATAAATAATTTATATATTAATTATAACATATATTTAGAATATGCAAATTTATGTTTTAGTCCTCGAAGAATCATATATGGGATTATATGTGATCCCAAATATAATAAAATATATATAAAGGATCATATATATTTTAATATCCCTCTTATACTAATAATATATATGAAATATATATATATTTAAGTGTGATTGTTTGCCGTTTTTTATATATAAAAATATAAATGAAATATATAAATATAATTTAAATGTATATTAAAAAATATTTATATTATATATTAATTGTATATTGAATATATATGTATATATAATTTACATATATATATTACATATTTTTTATATATATTTTAAATAATTTTGCATATACATTTATAAATATATATTTATAATATATAAATACATACATAATATATGCAATTTACTTAAATAAAAAAATATCTTTTTTAAAGAGAAATATTTTTAAAAAAGTCGTTTTATGATAACCTTAATGCTTATTTTTTGTTTATTTTCTTATTATATTTCTTAATATTATTTTTATATAATCTTTATATACTTTGATATAATTTATCAAACGAAACAAAAATCTAAGAAAATCGGAATATTAATAAAAACATAAAGAAAAAATGCATGATGTTGAAAATGTTAAATCATTGATTAGGCGATGATTTTTATATATATATATATATATATAACAAAGAAAGCGCGAGTGCAATTCAATGAAGTGAGTGACGTTGTCTTTGTCTTCGCGTCAAACCAATTGACTGCGGCATTTAAATATTTCGCACAGCAGTGCGCTCTTTGTCATCTTGTGAATGCCGTTTCGCCAATCCGCGTCGCACGATCAAAGTTCACTTGGAATATTCCTTTCCGAGTTGGTAGTTGCGACTCTTCCTCTCTTTCTCTCGCGCTATCTCCATCTCTCGCTATCTCTCTCTTTATTCTTCTCTCTTTCTCACTTTTTTTCCCCACTTTTGTCACAAGTGCGGAGTATAATTCGCATGCATATGTAACAAAACGTGTATTAATAATAATCAGCGTTGTTTAACACAACTTCAGTTCCACTTTAAAAGCGTGTAATCCCACGTTTCAACGACTTGTTAACACTTTATTTATAGATGTGCAAATCAAATCGTTCATATCTTGGTGGACAAAATTAATTTTAAAAATGTCATTTTTTTATTCATTTAGAAATGAAGGAATCTATATTGTTTCAATTGAGAGGAAATATCAATAGAGTACTAAGATTGAATGGACATAACCTCAATTTTTTCAACATTTTGGAAATTGTTATGAAACAAAGTTAAATTAAAAAAAATAAAATTTGTTGTTTGAAAAAAACATTTCTCACATACTAGCTAAGCCTTTTTTTCTATTTTATTAGCAATTTGATGCTATTTTAAAAGAATTATCGAAATATTTAAAAAGTGAGGTTATGTCTATTCATGTTATGATATGTATGTACTTATATATTTCTGACTTCATATTTCTTACGAGAAATATCCACAAAGCGCCACCTTGCGGCAAACTTATTAACAACTACACTACTATTAAAATTATTTGGCGGTTTTATAACAGGTCAATAATTTGCCGCAAGGTGGCGCTTTGTAACTATTTCTCATAAGAAATATCAAGTCAGAAATATATAAGTTAATTCCATAATTTATTATAATATAAATGTTGGAATTTATTAGTTTAATGATTTCGTGATTACAAAAAGGCGCCAAAAATCATGATTAATTAACCCGATTTCTCATAAGATTTCTCATATGAGATTTTCTGAAAAAGAAATAAAATAAAAAATATTTTAACATTTGAAACAAAATAAAAAAATAAATATTCTTTTAAATTTATTCCATTATTTATATTTCTCGAGTTCTTACATTCATCTCTTTGCGCGCCAAAATATTGCACCCTAACCTTAAAATACATTCAAGCCAACTTTAATTATTTATGTTCATTACTTTGGACAGGATGGAAACAACATGACGTTATTACAATTAGACTGAAACTCGATTGTCGGAATTACTCAATTCTGGTGCGTTTCTCTCATACACTCGAAAACACGTTCGCCTTGGCTTTGATCGCGAATGACACTGGTCAAACCAAACCACAAGTATTCCACTTCCATAAATCAGTCTTTCTGAAAACATTCTTTT
>JABFPJ010003759.1:0-15288 GCA_022817425.1 Gryon sp. ZL-2020
TTATATTATATTATATTATATTATATTATATTATATTATATTATATTATATTATTATTAACTTAACTTAACTTATCTATAGTAATGCAACAAAAAACATATGACTCTCTTTGTGTAGTTCAGCAAACTATGGGTTCAAACCCGTAATGTAAATAATCAAACCAAATAAAAATTTCGATTTAAAAAAGAAAGAAAAAGTCAATTGTGTATATAATATTATATATATATTATATAACTAATTTTCTTCACATTAAAAACTATAAGCACTTTACCGCCCTTTACTGTCCGCCAGGGTAGTAAAGCGTTCTATGAGGTATGAAGAAATAATTTCTTTAATTATACGTTAACTCCCTTAGAGACGAAAATATGCAATATATTTTTATATTCTAAATATATGCCATATTGTCACAATTAATATAGAAATTATATATATATTTTATTTTTAAAATATAATTTTCATATTTTTTTATATATTGTTATACAAAAATCAAAATCCATATTTTATTTAGATTCGAAATACATCTAAAAATTTATATAATTTATATATAAATAGTTGCAATATGCCATATATTTAGATTATAAAATTATATTGTTTTGGCGAGAAAATTTCAATAAATTTTACTCAACTTTTAGTAATTCAGGGATGAAAGTAAGATTTTTCGAAGAATTATTCTACTTTTCATGAAAAATTATTGATTTTTTGAACAATTTTTCATGACAGTTGAGCAATTTTACGGAAGATCTTGCTCTCGTCTTTGCATTATTGAAAGTTGAGTAAAATATATATAAAAGTTGAATATTTTTTATTAACATTTTTTTGCACTGTATATTTTCGTTCGTGAGAGGAATTACGTAAATACAATAGATATGTGTGAGAATAGAATACATATATACACTGTAACGCTAAGCATTAGCAAAATTCTATGCAAAAATAGGTGAAACACTTACAACATTACTAACTGTGATATTAAAATAACATTACAATAATTCCATTTGTCTAAATATATCATATAAGTTACAATTGAAAATCAAATTGAAAACTAAAAAGATTTTTAGTTTTCATTTCATTTTTATTTATATAACAAGCAAACACTTGTTACATAAATATTAATATATTTGATAAATTTAGATATCCATCAAACTGCAGATAGTTTCGGGAAATAAATTGACAATGGTATATATGTACAAGTTTTATGTATTCTGTCTGTTACGCCATTTCTTTCAATTAATTGATATTTTTGATGTATTATTCTGTAGATTGTTTTATACAATGAAATAACGATACACATAAACATGACACGAAGATCGATATTTTATAGATGGAAAAATCGTTGCAATATGAAACCAAGCAGTTCACTTTAGTGCGAGAACAATGCTTAGCGGGTATTGATGGATGATGCGCAGTGTTTTATTATAATAAAAAACAGTTCGCAATCTTTTGTGAAATGAATAAACGGTATTTTTAAATCTCTTCTGACAAGGTCTTTTTCGTCAACGTACATATCCATGTAATTTTTAAATTACATCAAAATATTGAATTAAATGAAATTTACAAAAAAAAAAAAAAAAAACCTATCAAGTAAAATTTTAAGCAAAATGAAAAAAGGAGAAAAGTTCTTCCTTCTAGTATGCTTTTCTGTTTGATTGAACAAATTGTACTTCTTTGTCAAAAGAACACTAAAGTTTTTTGAGTGATGAAAATGTTTGCCTTGACATTTAAAAAAAACTATAAACAAAAATCAATGATTATTTTTAACCCCATATAATGTTTAATTAATGCAACGTAACATTAGATTAGAGAAACGTCAAATTTGCACAGTTCCGGCGAACGACGTGAATGAATGCTGTAGATATCGCGAGCATACGAAAGTACTTGTTGCGCATATAGCAGATTGTGTTCTATTTGTATTAGTGCGCTAAAGTGTAGGTGAAAAGAAATTTCACACTGCTAAACAATTCGAATTATGTTCGAGTATTAAACGACAGTAAATCAATTAATCTGTCAAGCTGCAGTACCAATTTTATATTTCTGCAGTTATTCATGCTTCGGATGATACACCCACGTGCTGAAGTAAATATAAAGCCCATCCACTTGCCACAGTTTCGTATAGCAAACACGTAACCACGTTGTCTCATATTGTTTCGCTATTTAAAATGTTACATTTTCGAAAAAAAGATACACTTTAAAAATTACAAATTCTTTAAATAACATTTAATTTGTAATCTTGTGACTTTTCAGTTGGAATGAATGCAAAGTTGATTGTGATTAGTATGTGTGTTTGTTTCTCATATAAAATCATACAATAAAGACAAACAAAGAGGTGATCAATACTACTGAAAACAATAAGTTCATTCAGTTATTAATTGTGTCAAAACAAAATACTATATACGAATTTTCCCTTGAAAAGAGCTTCATTGGCCTTGGCCCCATAACGACGACAGCTCGATAGAAAACGCATGGTCTACAAAAGACAGAAAATTTTAAGCATGCGCTTTAAACATTTCTCTACGTCGTATCGTACCTTCGATATAAGCTGAGGGCTATTGTCAAGGATAACTTGAGACACACAAATATCCATATCCTGCGAATTCGTATCCCAAAATAGTTATACGCAGCTTAACCTTATTATAGATATATGCATATTTATTCATGTGTAATAATAGTAGACATAATGATGTACATGACAGAGAATGCAATTGTACCATCAAAATTATTCTGTAATAATCAAGTTATCTTTAATATATTGATTTTTATTAAAGTGTACCTTTGATAAATATTTTAGTAATAATGTCTATAATTAATTTAACACTTACATCAACAATAAATAAAATTGTTTTGCGACATAGTTAAGATTAAAATAATTTTCAAAAAAATTCTATTCTAATAAAACAACATTTTTTAATTATATATATATATTAAGAAAGTAGTACATTTATACAATAAAAAAAGAATATTGTTTCCTTCATGGACGAAAATATAGTTTTATACTTTAAACATATTTTTTATATTTTTCGAATCTAAATAAAATATATATTTTGCATTTTGTAGAAAAAAATATATGAAAATATGTAAAATATAAAATCTATATAGTGAATATATTAAATGCAATAAAAAGGCAAATATTTACAATATAAAATTCTGTTTTATATTTTCGTCAAGGTTGTTTTAAATTTTACATAATTTTGAAAGGAACAAGCAGAGCAGAATTAATATAAAAATTTATGTTTAAAATTGAAAATTTTTTGAACTTTCAGTAATACAGGGACAGATGCAAAATTTCGCGAAAAATTACTGAACTTTTAATGAAATATTATTGAATATTTATGAAAAATTCGTGAAAACGCAATAATTTTTAATGAAAAGTTCAGTAATTTTTCGCGAAATTTTGCATCTGTCTCTGTATTACTCAAAGTTCAGTAAATTTTCAATTTTAAACATAAATTTGTATATTAATTCTGCTCTACGTGAAGTTACAATAAATTGAAGCATTGAAGTATTACAAATGAAACATTGTTTTATGATTTTCAATGCTTTTATGCATATTTGCTTAAACATTGCTATCGAAATGTTGCATTATTGGAAAATTGTACAAATATGAATAATTTCAGCTCGTGCATATAAATGCACTTGATTTGTAACCACAATTGCAGTACGCTTTGTAAGAAAATACTGCAATGTACGTGTATTTACGTTACAGTATTTGACGTGTAATATGAGTTTACTGTAAATAAATATAATAAAGAAGGAGTATTTTATTCAAATATTTGTTCAAGTAAAAAATTCGATGAATTAAAAACGTATTATAATAGACTTTAGTAAAATCGACGATTTATTTCGTAAAAGATTGATGAAAGCAAATTTCGTTAACTTTTGTACGCAGTTTTAGTTTTGAAACGAAAAATTATATTGAAAAATGATTGCAGTTAATTGAAAAAGGGAAACAAACTCCAACGAACGAACAATTGCGTCCTCATTAAAATAAATTTGCTAATCTGCTTGTAAAATACATTTTCCTCGTATAATTTTAATATAAATCTCTTTAATTAAAACGGATTATGTTTCATAATATATAAACTTATATGCAAAATATGTGTATTATTACCGGAGATTACATTTTTATATTTATCCACTATCCCTTTAACTTAATATGCTTATAAACATCGACTAATTTATTACATAATAAAAACATTATCAGCAATTATTTGCAGATACATTTTTTTCTCAATATTTTACCGTTTTTAAACATTTTCCTTTGTTTCAATTATATATAATAGTTTTTTTGCTTTTTTATTTTTGTAGTAGTTCTGTTCCTGAAATGTCTAATTTACCTTACGCACGTACCATTTTTCACTAGACTAAATCTTGAATGTTTCTGTAACTCAACACGTTTAGTTGACAAAACGCCTAAGCACTGAGATAAAATTATGTTTCCAACTTAAGAAAACAAATAATTTAGAAATCACCAATGTGTGTTAGTATATTTGTTTCTTTCCCAGATGATTGTTAGCAAAATTTGATATAAAAGCTTGATATTTAGTATGTAAATTGTAAAATTACATTCGATCAAAAACTTTCTTTAGGCATTCAAAAACTTTTGGAAGGTGCTATTCAAGTTGGACTGAGACATGCATCTAGAAATGTATCAACATACGAAATGGGTTTATGTGTAAATCTTGACTAGTTAAAACAAAATACACTTAAATCTAGCCTTGTTAACGTTCAACTGTACAACTGCTAGCTTTATTACATCTGTTCAGCACCTTGAAAGGCGCTGGTAAGTAAAAACTAATTTCGCATATAAAATAAATAGAAAACACTTGTAGCAAGAGTATTTAGAAAAAATCTAATAAACTTCATTTAAAAAAAGTCAAATCACATTTTATATAGAATAAGAATATTTCAAATGATAAGAAGTTGGTATAATTGGCGTACTATATATTTGGTAAAACTACCTAAGGCAAAAAAATGCTTTTTTAAACTTTACACCTTACTTGATATTTTATTTGATATTTGTGCACTTATTCTCAAAAGATTAAAATAAAATGTCAGTGCTAGAGTTACGGAGTTTTTTTTTAATTTATTTGGCAATTCAAAAATTTTTTTAAACTGTGCAATGCTTATGTACAATGTTTTATGAAAAGAACAAATTCAAGAATAAGTTTTTTATTTGGGAAAAATGCGAACGTGTAAATGTTAATACAAAGTTTTCCGTTTTTCTCAATGATAAAATAAAAAACTAAAAAATTATCAATTATAAATATTTCATTTAATTACTGAATAAATTGGGAACACAAAAATTCGTCATTTTAGCTCTGATATTTTACATTTAGTTATTTTAAATAATTGAAAATGCAGTTGTAGAAAAATGCAATTCTTTTTATTGTCATAGCGTTTACGTGAAAATCAAAAAAGACCATTTCGTTATTCATGCAATGCTTACAGTGTTCTTGAGAAATTTCAAAGTTTTGCCAAGCCATAAAACGAGTTAAACAAACATAATGTTCTAGTAAAATAATTGTCGCGTGGCGTTCGGTAATACCAGCGCGAAACATTTTCTAAGCTAATAAGTTATATCAATATTTTGCGTACAAATAATTCATAATTCTGCATTTAAGCATCCATGTAAATTGAATAAGTTAAAAAAAAAAACAAAAAAAAATCCTTTTCAGCACTTGTGCAGTACTGAAAGTGGTGATTTTCCGCACTTGTACGGAAAATAGCCACTTTCCGTACTGCACTACAAAATATTTTATATTATTTAAAAAAGTTCCCTGCGTGTGCTGAGATGTTTGTATCCAAAAAGTAAATTACTTCAACGTTTTATCTACGCCGAATGATATAATTTTGATGGGATTAAGATTAACATAAACCCAAATGGATATTGTAATACATTATAATAAGCATGCGCTGCCCTCAGCAAAATGTGTATTTCTGTCGAGAACGAGAAATTACGCGGAGGGAGATTATTCAGAAATTTACGATAAAATTTACTACATATTTACATAAATTTACTAAAATTTATGTTCAAAAAATTGAAATGAAGTTGAAATGAAAATTCACTGAACGTTCAGTAATATAAGGATAAAGATAAAGAACTCAATAATATTTCATTGGAAAAGTCAGTAATTTTTTGCGAAATTTTGCATCTGACTTTGTATTATTGAAATTTCAGTAAATTTTCAACTTAAAACATAAATTTTTATATTAATTCTGCATGTACTTTCTTTAGCGATTTTAAATAATATATTTCCCTCAATGTATGTCAAAACGAATGACATACAAAAATCAAAAACATGAATATTGCATTATTTATTGTATTGTTGAAGTTTTTGACTTCAAGTTTCAAGAAAGATTCAGTTTTGATTGCATTGTATATATGTATATAATTTGATCAAGAATTTGATACTGCAATACATAAAATGTGTGTGGTTTTTGACGTAAAAATTAAAAATGTATAGTTTCGAACGTACGTAACATGTATATCTTGTTTTGCTGTGTTTTAGAAGAGTGGAGTGACAATATTTCTTATCAACTACTATTAGGAACTGGAGGAGTATTTATGGCTCTTGTGTTATTAGCGGCGGTCAGTTTTCAGTGTTCTTCAACTTGGCGTTGGCTCGTGGGAGTTGCAAGAAATGACAGTCATTGGGACGAAGATGAAGAACATTCGCAACAAAATACAATTAGAATCAGTCATTCACTACCAGATTTGCAATCAGAGCCGGTTACTCATGAATACGTACAAGAGCAGAAGGATAATAAAAAGGTAATACAATCAAAGAAAAATACAATGCAAAGTGCAAAATATTCTTTTATTCGAAATTAATCCACCAAAAAAAAAAAAAAAAAAAAAAAAAAAAACAAATGATTAAATCAACTGTTTTGCAGTTGAAATAAGTTCTTATAAGAGTTGTTTATAAATGTAATCCCTTGAGAAATTTGAAACAATGCAGATTTTTTTTTCAATTCAACTTATAATTTGTTAAATTAATTTATTATATTTTTATTATACACAATTACAATGGTATTTCAGAAATTCCTAACAACGTAGTTTAACGGAAAAAACGGATTTTCGCTGAGAATCAAACGCAATACCAAAATATCTCTAACCTACCACCATTATTAATATATCACATTATTTCAATATTTAATTATTCTTCATTTCAATACTTTTATTTTATAGATTTTTAATTTAGTTATTTATTTTTATTATTCGTAATACATTGAAAAAATGTTATATTGAAGTAGACATTAAAAAGAATTCTCCCTTAAATTAATATAATGTGTAAAATAGAAATAATTTATTTTATTTCAGGTGAATCATACAAATGTTATTAACTATTATATATGAAAAGTATAAATGTGGAAGTCGTCGGACACATCTGTCAATGTGATATACTCCTGACCGGTTGAGTCGTCGATTGAGAAAGTTGGAAAACTTATTTTTAAATAACAATTTTTTTTAACAATTAGTCTATGTGCAAAAGTTGGCAAATATCAAGACAGGGATACATCATGACAAATGTGTCCGACGAACCCCACATTTACATTAAATAATAATGCAACAATTTTTTTAAAGTAAACCAACTAATTCGTGTTTACTTTGATTTTATTTTTTTGGAATTAAAGTTAAATTTAAGTTTCGCAAAATTGAATGTTTAAATAAAAAAATCTAATATATATATATTGAAATACTCTCAAATATATTTACATATATTTAAATACACATAAGACGCATTTTGATATTATTTCTTTTAAAGTCGGTAAATACACAATGTTGATAACTTGAATCAATCCCTTCGGTAGTAAATTCTACACATTCATTGCAACCGTGAATAAATAATTGTATTAACTCGCTTCTACGTCGCGGTGCTTTCATTCAAGCGCATAACCGTCAACTCTATTATGGAGTTGGATATAATGCTTACTTTTTTTGGGGTGTGAGAATTTAAATCAAATCTTAAACGTAAGGACAATTGTTTTAGTTAAAACTTTGTTATCTTAAGAAGATGTCAAATAGAAATGACGATTTCAAATTCTGATTAGAAGACAAATTTGAAATGTTTCCCTCGTTGCTGACAATATTTTGTCTTACAAATGCATTGACAAGTCTTTTCTTCTCCGAATAGTGGGATAAAAGAGGCACTTTCTCTTCCCAGGGAGAAAAAGTAATTTTCTATCCCTACTTTTCATTTACACTTGGAAAAAAACTAGTGAATCAGTAGTATTTCAAGACTGAAATCACGTTATAAGGACACACTAAAAATCAATCATATAAACGTATGAAACAGACAAAGGCAAAAGATTCCTCGGTTAACTTTGTTTATCTCGTTGATTTAAATGGTTAGTGTCTTTTTTTTAATAGTATTGAAAGACAATAGTGATTCACTATTTTATTTTTCCCAGTGTAGGAAAGAAAAGTAAATTTAAAATACGTCATTTAAGAGATGAAAATACTTCCGTTCTCAAAAGAGAGAAAGTGTCATTTTCGTCCCACTTTTGAGGAAAGAAAATATGTTTCCGATGCACATGTGAAAAATATTTCTAACAATTAGAATAATAAAAAGTTAAAAGAAGTTAAATGCAACACATTTTTATATTACAGTCTTTTACCTAATATGTCCATATAAAAAAAATTGTTAATTATTATATTATTATGTTATAATAATTAATATTTTTGCGTTATTTGTTATAAATTTGAATAAATAATGCAATATAATTTATTATGAGACACGTTAAATGTATTTAAATTAGTTTCTAATACATTTTAAATGAATTGACAATTATAAAATATAAATTACAATTTTAACTATAGTTAAAATTGTAATTTATATTAGATTGTTTATTTTATAAGTAGTAAAAATATATTTTACGGTTCCCTTTTGTAACGTAGAATATAGTTTGCACCATGGGAAATAAAGCATGGGATCTTTTTGTCTCGCGATTACAACTCTCGGCTTTGCCTCAGACGTAAACTTAGCTTAAGAAAAAGAACTTATGATTATATTTTTCTTGGTACAAAATACGAAAAGTTATTTCAAATTTACAACGAACAAGATTTCCTTTTTGATATAATGTTCTATTAGTATTAATGATATTTTTCGGTAAAATGAATGTTACATTTCATGTAAATTTTAAATGTTTAGGTCTTACGACAAACAACTCTTCCGATTGTACCAATGCGTCATCAGACATTCCAAAGACAATTGTCACACCGATTGGATATACCCAACATAAAATTTAGCATATGCAGTTTAGAAACACGTACAGATTCCAACATTGGTTTAATTAAGGTAAGTATATTTAACAGTGCTTTTATGCTCTGAAATGTTTATCAAAATTACCAAAGTAATTTTACTCTAGCCAGAATTATACAAACAAGATCTTACAAGGCAAGAAAGTACGGACAGTTCGGTGGAAATGGAATATTCTGGCAAATTACATTTTGCATTACGTTACGACTCAGTAATTGAAGGACTCGTAGTAAAGGTTAAATATCATAAAATATCATTTTTCTAGTTGCTTAACTTTAAACAATATAGCTTTTTTAATATATATATTTTTATATCAAAATATACGTAAAAAATATAAAGTTTGATATTACGCAAAATGTTTTAAGTTATCTTATTTTATTATTAGGTGTTAGAAGCCAGAGAATTACCTATCAAAGATATAACTGGAAGTAGCGATCCATACGTTAAAGTCTACCTTCTTCCGGATCGAAATAAGAAATTCCAGACTAAAGTACATCGCAAAAATTTAAATCCTATATTTAATGAAACTTTTATTTTCAGGTAAATAAAAAGAGGACTTATAAATATTTGATAATATTAATTAACATTAAATGATCTTTTTTAATTTTGCAATAAATTTAAGAAATATCTTTTACAAGCATTGAGATAAATTGAAGTTTATATTAATAATAATACTTATGATGATTGTTTGAATAGTGTTGCTTATGATGATTTGCGAGAACGTTATCTACAATTTTCTGTCTATGATTTTGATCGATTTTCTCGTCACGATTTGATTGGCCAAGTTGTGTTGAAAGGACTATTAGATACCACAGATTTAGAACAGGAAATTGAATATACTATGGACATTCTATGTGCACAACAGGTAAATACATAAGTTGCCAAATTAAACAACGGCAATGAAAAAAAAAACGAACTTGACTTTTGTCTTTAAAAAATGAATTACTGTAATTCATAAACAAAACTTATTGTTATTTATTATGCATAGGAAAAAGTCAATTTGGGAGAGCTCATGTTATCTTTGTGTTATTTGCCACAAGCTGGTAGATTGACTGTAACTGTTATAAAAGCAAGAAATTTGAAAGCAAAAGATATAAACGGCTCGTCAGGTAAGCTGCGAAAATCTTTATAGAATGTTTATTTATAACAAACAAAATGTTACATAATACGTTGTAAAGTTCTGCAGAAAATCGATTTTGAAACAAAATACAAATCTTGGATTTTATTAATCTCACGTTTTATGTCTACTTTATACTTGTTTAAATATTTCGTCGTGTAATATATAACAAATATATTTTATTCCAGGAATGTGTATCTATGGCAATCGATTTTTTCCATTTAATATTCAAAATAAAATGTTTTACAGCTTCCGTATTCTTTTAGTAGATGATATCGTTCATAAAATATTTGTTTCTCTTTTAGATCCTTATGTCAAAATTTATTTATTATGTCAAGGAAAACGAATAAAGAAAAAGAAAACAACTGTTAAGAAAAAATGCTTAAATCCAGTTTACAATGAAGCACTTGTATTTGATGTACCATCAGAAAATATACAGGATGTCAGTCTTATTATAAAAGTTATTGATTATGACAGGTAAACATTTTTTTAATAGTTATATACATATAGTTACTTATAATTTTATTTAAAAATTGTAGAATAATATCACTTTCATGTATTTTTTAATTAAGATAATTCGTGTTCTGAAAGTAGTTCACGTTTATTAAAAGTTATTTTAATGTTTTTATCGTGTTTAATACAATAGAATTTTTCTCCTAAAAAGACAAAGAATAAAAGCGACGTAAAAACATAATAAAGTATATTTTACATTTTATTCATCATTGTTAATTATCAACATAATAAAACAATAGTTAACTCGAAGTATATTTCGAAAAATTAAAAGTTAAAATTCGAACTGATCAATATTATCATCAAATCTATAATAACTAAGACTCTTTTTTAATTTTTCGCCGAAATTTGTTTAAAGTGAACGATCAAAGTTATATCATTCTTTTAAAAGATAATAACTTTAACTTCAAAAAATTGTTGCAAGGATTGGATCAAACGAACTGATGGGATGCGCTGCAATAGGGGCAAGTTACATAGGAATTGGAAGAGATCATTGGTTAGAAATGTTGGACAATCCAAGAAAACCAGTTGCTCAGTGGTATACTTTAGTCGAATCGGTGACTGGATACATTCCAGCAACTGACTCAGACGTTTTACCAAAAAGTCTAAACTGTTTAAACAGAAGGTATTGGCAAAAAAAATTGACCTAACAGACTTTGACCTTACATGACCTAATTTTGTATATTAAATTATTATTAAAAGCATCAAATATTGATGCTAAATTAATTTTCCTTTTTCAGATGAAGACTATATGATGCAGATTGCGATAAATTGATTCAAGCAACAAACACTTGCTGAGTGAAAAACTCCGATTTGGTATGCACGTGTGCTAAGCAACGCTTAGACGATTAAGATACGAATCTTATATCTTAAATTGAAAAGATAATTAATATATGAATACTTGTACATACCATGACTTTATGGATCTTCGGTTGTGAAATCTAAATATAATTGAATGCGCTGGTTTTAGTAGTCAATGTTTAACATTAAGCAGAGGAACAGTCATACAATCAAAACTCGATCAGTTGCATACGACCAATATGCAAATTAAATTGCATGTTCTTTTCTGCAACCTCAACAAAATTAAGAGACTAGGGATGACTGAAAGTTTTAGTGCCTACTAAAAATATTTCATGAATTTATCTCTGAAAGAAAAAAAATCAAATAAGCACTATGCTTTTCAAGAATTCCTTCAAGTTTCGTATAAGAACGTGTAACTTATTATGCATGTTGATAATAATCACGAAACAAAAAGAACTGGCATAAAATGATTGACTGAAGCATATCTTCGTTAAAGTTACCTTTAATCTCGCTGTATATTATTATCTAATAAATACGAAAAAAATACTCTAATTTTCATTATTGCATTATTTTTAACTTATGTTAATTTGTATTTGAGTTACATTATAACTTGTATACATAATAAATATTTAAGAAACTCTTAATTAACATATAATAATTTTGTTCCATTTAGTTATACATTTTATTTATTAATATGATATTAATTTAAATACTAATTTAAAAAGAAAAAAATGTGAACAATATTTATGATAAAACTAAAAGGTTGTATCGATGTATTTAAAAAGGCCTTAAATTGTAGTTTGAGAATTGACTGACTGCAGTAATGAAGTAGAATATTTGCAAGAAATCCGATAAAAACGAGGCTTTATAACAAAAAGCACTTCTGTGGTAAAACGTTATATTGAGAT
Source organism: Gryon sp. ZL-2020 (assembly GCA_022817425.1). Taxonomy (NCBI): domain Eukaryota; kingdom Metazoa; phylum Arthropoda; class Insecta; order Hymenoptera; family Scelionidae; genus Gryon; species Gryon sp. ZL-2020. The sequence goes on from JABFPJ010003759.1 coordinate 12,591, forward strand.
CGAAATTCTACTGTAACATAATTCACTGTGATCTTTGTAACATATATGAAAGATTAAACATTTTCAAATTTATTGCTAAACCAAAAAAGGCAAAGTAAAATATTACAGCAGCAAGAAAAAATAACAAATAGAAAAGAAACAAGGGCAAAAAAATGTGTACAAACTCTCTGTGCGATTTGATTTTATGTATGAGTTATTATGTATTACACATTTGAAAATTGGAAATATTTTTAATTTAGAATTTGGATTTAGTCACATTCTATGCATATTATACGCGTAATATCTTTTACACCATGAGTACGTATTAATTTTCAATTCCTAATTACATCTTACAAACTATAATAATTGATTCTTATTATAGCATTTTTGAACATGCTTTTTTTATGCAAATCTTGATGCCCGTTTGTTTGAGAAAAATGTATAAACTCAAAAATAAAAGAAAACCATGCAAAATTATATATGGAGGATATTTTAAAGGAGTTCTCCATTGCTCCTCAATTATAAGCTGCAAATTTATTTATAAAATGGTTAATGCATTAATTAGGATAACATGAATAATACTCAAAGTATTAGTGAAAAGTAGAATTAAATATAGTTTTTAAAACAACAATAAGTAGTTTTTTGCAAATGCAATTGACTTAGGTCAGAATGTATCTATAATACATTCTACGACAACCACAGTACTCAACCACAGGGTTGACTTGCCATCCTTACATATATCTCAAAACCATCAATATCCCGCGTATATATATATACACCTGTATACATATAAGTTTTACTGCCCTGATTTAATATTCTGCTATTAAGACTTCGAAATTTCTAATTGAACTACAAGATTGTCATTTTTTCTAGTGAGATTTTAATTTTTTACTACTGAAGTTCTGATCTTTAGTAATATTCTAAGTGCATTTAACCACAAAAAATCATGAGAGCTTATATTTATATTCGACTTTTACAACTGAGTGAAACTTAATTTTTGAACAAACCAACAAAATCAGTACTTATTATCATTTCATATACTATGTAATAAAAAATGTTTCGTTTTGAATTTAAACAAGTTTGCTTTGTAACTACAAAATTGTCTTCTAGAGTTATAATATTTTTTGATAATGACAATAATGATATTATTGGGAAAAAATCTCTTTTAATCGGAAAAAATTGATACAACAGATTTTCAAAAATATTTTCTGTATATAAATCAGTCAAATTCTTTTAATTAATATATAAAATAAAAAATATGAAGTGTAGTAAATGAAATAATTTAATTAGATATAATAATTAAATTTTTTTTACTTGCCAAAAAAGTCTATGACTCCCAGCTAAATCCCTAGCTTTATCTAAGATATCCCTATGAATTCCCTATGAACCCCTCCACCCTCCTACACATAGAAGGGTTTAGTTGAAATAAATCAAATTATAATAAAAATAACTAAATTTGCATTATTCTAACCTTAATGTTTTATTAATTTCGACAATTTTTTAGTTGTTTCAATTAAACCTTTCGCTAGTGTATGATCCACCCCCATGATATCCCCCGGGAGGAGGGCGCTCTGTCATAAAACATTTTCTTTCTAAAATTTAAATACATTTGGAATACAAAAGATCTAAGGCCAATTTTTGGTTGAAATCGGCTCTATAATTTTATATAATTAACATACCAAAAAACAGTCACATTTTCAATTTGATATATTATTTCTGTGGTGTTGAGTTAAGTATCAAGTTAAGTGTCTATGGAATTCCTATATATTTAATTGGTTTTTCCTCAACATCACAAATTTATAAATAATGTTTAAACAGGTTTCCTCAAAATTGCTGATATTTTCGTACATTATGTGTATAATTTATTCAAACGGACATCAAGATTGACTTAAAGTTCTTTGAAATAAAATTTAGTATTAATTATCAAAAACATAATTATTATTATTAATTAGATACAAATATTTATGTTTTTTTTTTAAATAATTATTTGTTCTCCTGGTGAAAAATGTTTAGCATATCACAGTTTTACGTAATAACATAATACAACATTTAAAATGAAATATGATAAATAATGGAGTATAATTTGGAAGGAAGCCGAAAATGTAGTTTTTAAAAATCGCACTGGTTTTAAAAACTTCACTTTCGGCACCGCGTGACAAAATATACATTTTACTCCCGGATGAGAAGCAGCACAAAACTACACTGAGAGCTGCCGATGGCAAGAAGGCTGCAGCATGGGAAAAAACAAGTTTGCACTCAGCAAACTTGTTTTCTCTCATGTTGCATACGATATTTTTTGTCACAAATGCAAGTTAAAACTAATTTTTGCTCCCAAGAGAAAGGGAGCGTTTATACTCCAGCGAAGGAACCCAATAAACCTATAAACTGTCAAGGAACTAAAAACGAGTTTTGCTCCATTTTTCAAGGGAGTAAAATTGTATTGTGTGTGTGATAAAAAATTATTTAGTAGATATTCTTAACGATAATTCTCAACTATTTTATAACGATGGTTTATTTCAACGAACAGAGATTTAAACATATCTCAAAATCGTAATCGAATTTGAAAATTACACTAAGAAAAATAACTTACAATAAATTACTGTTTAAACAGTAACTTGACCACAGAATTCCCATTAACATGAAAGTTCCTGTTAAAAACAGTAAAAATTTTCCTTTCATGCACAAAAATTCTCGAAAAAGTCAATAAAAATTTGTGTTC
>JABFPJ010003760.1:0-15287 GCA_022817425.1 Gryon sp. ZL-2020
AGTTTCATATTGTAAGTGATAGACTGGTATGATGGAAGACATCGGCCTATCACCTTGGAGACCTGAGTTCGATTCTCGGAGAAATAGAATTTTTTCACTAAGATTTTAATTATATAATAATATGAAAGAAAGTAGGAAAAAATAATGTAATTTAATATATGAATAATATAATAAAAGAATATTATTTTAATAATAAATAATTTGTCACTCTTTCAATAAGTTAAAATTCACTTTTTCTAAACAAGTTATTTCTGACTTTTTCAATAAGTGAATATTCACTTTTTCAGTGAACAAGAACTATAACTTTTCAAAAAAGTGAATATGCACCCAAAAAAGTGAATTTTCACTTTTTCAAATTTAGAGAGAATTCATACCATACTTTTTATATCTTACTTTTACTATAAATTATTTTAAAGTATAAAATCCGAAAACAAGATGAAATAATTGAAGCACATAAAACCTTTGCAATGAAATAATGAACAGAAGTAAAAAAATATGCTTTTCGTTAGAAAAGTTTAAAAAGATAACGAATAATAATATCGTTGAATATACTTCGTTTACATTAAAATTTGGCTAAGGTTTAACAAATGTCAAAAATAGCATTTTCACAAAGAGAAATTTGTTGAAAAGTGTTGAGCAAAATAGAAGAAAAATGTCCCAAAAAGGGAGTTGATAAGATAAAGACAAAGATGAAGAAGCTTTCTTGGAAGCAACTTTGCGCTGTTACAATTGCGAAGTGTTTTGAGTCTGCACGTTGGCGTGTAAAAGATACGCGACGTTGTGGAAATACGTAAGGATGAAATGGTAAAACGCGCGTCGCGATTCACGGATGCTGATTTTGGGCAAAGGGGGTTCCGGATCTGTTCGTTAGCATCTCGTAAGTTTTGCGTCTTTGCGAATCTTTGCCGCTCATTATTCCGGCGGGGTAAAAACTTAATCAGCGAAGCGAGACGAATGCCCCGATTCGATGTAAAATGGGGAACTTGACGAGTGAAGAACTTAGTAACACGTCCGAGTGAATTTGAAATGTACTTCTTTTTTTTTTTTTTTTGCATTTGAGCAAAATAGAGGTGTTGAAGTAAAGTTGGGTTTGTTTGATGTTTCTCTTTTTATTGCAAAAAGATATAATTTATGTAATGTAGAACAGTTTTTAATTCAAACAGAATAATTCACTCTTTTATTTATATTTTTATAATATACAAAAAAAGTGTTTCAAAATCTTGTAAAAGTTATTTGAATATTTTGGTTCAAGATATCCGTCAAATATTTAGTGTATATCAGGTTGCCACTTATGTGCGATTCGCAATAATGTAGTTAAACTTCTGAATGGAAATAGACATTTCCCGGATTTTGCTGGGTCGTTGTCTCTTAATGCTGACAATGAAAGGTCACTCTGTTCCACCACTGTCCACGACCCAATTGTCTTGAATGTCATCGACCTTCGACAATTTTTACTACAATTACGTCAATGTACGTTTTATTACTTCGTCAATGTATTATTGCGATGATACTTAATTGAGCCAAAATTGCATGGTCAATCAAAACTTGCTAATGATTAATGTTTAATCCTTATATTTTTTGATTTAAATAAATTCTAAAGGAATTTTACAATATAATAAAAAAGTTGTTCTCTATTTTCGATGTCTTTAATGTATCATTTGTTTGTTATTAAGGATCTGTATTATTTTTATATTGTAATTTAAATTTATCATGGTGTTTGATATGTTGTGCACCCAGAGAAAAGAGTCATGCAAATTTACTATGTTTTATAGTAGTTTGAGAATTTTTGAAAAAGAGTTCAAATTTTACTATGTTTAAGAGTAAATTTCAATATAAACATAGTAAATTTCAACGAAAACATAGTAAAATTCAATGAATACATAGTAAAATTCAATTTAAAACATAGTACAATTTATATTCTTTTGCAAAAATGCCCAAACTACTATAAAACATAGTAAATTTGCATGACACTTTTCTCTGAGTGTGATGATAAACTTCTTATTCTAGGATAACCACAATTTATATAACCACAATTTCTGTTCGATACACTTTACTTTATTCAATACATTATACAAAGCTTAACTCTATATATTTAAATTCATATCCACAATAAATTTGACAATTTGCCATTATTACATACGAATTCTCAGTGTACTTATAATATATTCATTGTCCATATCTAATTTTAACTTCTTTGTTAACACATAGTAAATTATAGTCATTTACACTTCAAACATATTATTTGAAACAAATTCAAAAAAGTCCAGAATAACAGTTTTCGCAAAAGTTATGTCGAACTTAAGCTGGTGAAGTTGACTCTTATGTGTAAAACAACTAATTAAAAGGTTACAACAGATTAGGAACAATTGTTGTTGAGTTTGAATCCCGAGGAAGAGAGAACAGCGTAGGCGAAAAAGCGAGAGAGACAGACTGAGGGACCTTGTCTGACAATGGACGACAGAATCTCTTTGTTCTCGCGGCTCAACGGCTTTGCTCATGGCCGCAATGTTTTATCAAGGTCACTTTCATTCACCCCTTGCCTGTTGCCCGACTCGCCCCCCTTTTGCCTCCCCCTCCCTCCGCAGAACGGAGACATGTCTTCTTTACGTTTCTTTGTTTTCGTTTGAATTTGGTACTTCTCTTCGACCTGATTTTCCCTGAATCTCTTCGAAAACGTCGAGCTAAAGTGCGTGCTTTATATGTCAGCGGTGAAAACTTTCAGCGTCGTTTCTTTGGCCCAGTTCACGTAACGACAGTTTTCCTCTAGTTTTGATGCCGAGTTCTGATGCTTTTCGGGGGTTTCTTTACAGATTAGACGCTTCAATTGTTTTCGACTAAAAAGAAATGTGCTTTATCGACGAAAGAATTTTAATTTAGACATAGACAAATTCGTCTTTTATAATAATCTTTGAAATTCCTAAAAAATGAATAGTTAACTAAATTTGATTTTGAAATAAATACAGTAGAACCTGTGAAGAGTCCACTTTTTCTGTCCTTTTTAACCTGCAAAGAGTCCACTATTGTCATCTTTTTTTCTTTATACCAAAACATAGGTTAAAAACGGAGAGAAATAGTGGACTCTTCACAGTGTAAACAAAGACACAAATATGGACTCTTCACAGGTTCTACTGTAATATATAAAATCTAGTTGAATTTATTTTTAAGTATTATTATTTAAAACATAGGAAACCGTTATAAAGGAATACTATTCAAATGTCTAAGTTAAAAAAATTTTAATAGATTGCTCGCGTTATTACGTCCAGCTATTTTCATTTGCAATTTTCGAAGCGTCAGTCACAGTTTGTCGTGCGCGAAGTTGTGCGCGATGGATAAAGTCGGAATTTCGAAAAGATGCGGTGGTGTAATCAAAAGATCTGCAATTGAATGGCCCCGTTTGGCTGCGATATGGAAAAGCTTTCCGGAAGGAAGATTGAAAAATATTTACGGAAATTCCATCCAGGTGCTTGTCGCGATTTTATTTCTAGTTTACTTCAGCGAGTGATAATAGTGGAAAAATAAATGATCATTTATAAATCAATTTAAAAACTATTTTTTTATTATTTATGATTACAAATTTTACAAAATTCGCTATTAATGAAAAAAAAAAGTCAACAGTTGGGGGACAAAAGCTTTTGAATTTTGCCATTCAACTTCGAAGATCCAACAATAAACCACCTTAACGATCTTAAAGTCACAAACAGCTTAGCTTTTCGTCGAATCATCCCCCTCGTTTGGCCAACCTTGACCGAATCCGGTGTATTTATGACATCGTTTTTGTCACGAGCCGCGTTAAATCTCGACCACGTGAAAAACGTGAACAAAAGCAATGGCACCCGGGATCCATGGACGTATCACCTGGACGTAGGGTCATTTTAATCGTAGGTGGTGGCGTGAAGATTGAACGGGACTTGGCAAGACACTGCGCGTGGCGCGCACCTGGCGAATTTTGCCTTTGTCATTGCAGATCTTTTGTCGGTAGAGGAGCGGGGGGGGGGGGAGGCAAACATAAGACGCCACGCGACACTTTTGATGGAAACGCGCCTATAATTTATACGAATTCCTCCATCTTTGGCAATCGAAGATGCAAGTTATATATAACAAAAGGCATCCAGCCAAGGGGAATGCTAAGATATATCTCCAAACAGTTGTGATTTGCATGGTGTTATGTCGATGATTCAACAAAACTGATCATCGGATCTATTGGGTAATAAAATTGGGATATCTTGAATTTTATCCGCCAGGCACGAATTTCCAGATTGTTTTCGTGCATCAAAAAGAAGCTGATTTATGAAATTAATGGAATATGCAAATATGAAATGGAACTTTGCCATTTTTTCGATAGAAAATATCTGCTTTAGGAACATAATCTTTTTTAAACGAATTCTTGGGATATTCTTAAATTACTTTTTAATACATTTATAAGAAAATTAAACAGGTTTTTTATTTTTCGTTTTGAAATAATTGAAATCTTCGAATGTTTGTCTTATTTTGACAAATAAGACAAATTGTGTTAATAAAGCGCCCCGTTTCTTTGTGAAAGTAACAAATAGAAATTGAAATACTTGTAGTAATTGGGTATCCGCCTTATACTTTCTCTGTGTTAACATTTCCTTACACTTTAGTGCGGTTTTTCCAAAAGAAAATGAACCAATGAAATGCGTCTAATCGGCTTAGATTTAAAAGCATCGAAAATACTCAAACCCACAATGTCGACAATTGTCACAAGCACGCTGGAGTTGTGCTTGAATTCGTAACAATTTTAGGGGGCAAATTTTACCTGCATTTCAGGAGACACTGAAAAATCACTTGAAGTATAGAATGAAAGACGAAAACGCCGGAAATACAAAATTGACAAAGCTTGCTTTTCATTTTGACCGCATACAAAAATACCTGAAATAATGGGCGGAGATTTGCCTATTTTTCACACCTCATCTCAGTCAGTTAGTGGCATCCGGTTGAAAAGTTAAAGTATTAATGAGCTAATAAAAAATTGTTTGTTATATGAAATAATGATAATAATTGATAAAAATAGCAATTAAATTAACGTGAAAATTAATGTAAATAAGGTAATTAAATAATTTAACTCATTCAGTTAATTTATTATAATAGTATTTTAAGAGAGAAATATTGAGATTTCGTAGAGAAAATTAATTTTTGGGGTGTTACAAATGAGTTTTTTTCGATGACAGATGTAATATATGAACAAAAAAAAAAACGATTTGTTAAAATGACGAGAACAAATTACAACAATTTGTGTATTTGAGATTGATTTGAAGGTTTGAAAGATATTTATAGTTATTTAATTAATTGTATGAATGTATTATTTTTATGAACTATAATAAAGAGTCGATGAACAATAAGTTAACATCATTTCTATTGTGCATTTCGCAAAAAAAAATTTTTTCATCTATATATAAAATAAAAGCACAAGTATAATGTAATTGAAATATAATTAAATTAAAAATTGCAATAATTAAATTATAAATAATAAACAAATAAAACAATAAAATAACAATTCTTGTTGAATAAATCAGTCGAAGTTCATGAAACTCATTAAATAAAAAATGGTTAAAACAAGTCTTATCATCATCAAAATTGCGATTCTCTATATCATTTCTATATCATCTGTTCAGCATTTTGCGGCTAATGATTGTTGGATGGATCATTAATAAAAAATAGCGGCCATTACCGGACATTTAGGTGAGTTGAGAATATAAAAAAGAAATTAATACGATCGGAGCGTGTAAAATATTCACGGTTCATTGGCGGCAGCGAGGAAAAAAAGTGCCTTTTCTCTTGCTGAAGAAGAAAGAGATAACGAGGCGTGGACTTTGTATGACACCTGAAATGCCGAAGCCATGGTGGTGCGCGTTACGAGGGTAGAGCTGACCAGACATCCATCACTGCTTTGTGTTGTGTCAAGTGACACCTGGTTCCTTGTTTCTTTTGAACCGACCATCCAACCAACCCACCCTCTCGTTCCCCCGTTGCCGTCGATTCGTCTCCCTGAGTGTGTATGTGTATGTGTGCACAGATATCCACGGCGTTTTTCGCCCTGGGCACCAAACCGGAACCACCCTGGGTACTCAAAATAAACAACGTTCATCGGTTACAGAAATCAAGCATGATTTTTATTGATGACCCTTTTCTTCGTGTAACTTTAACCACAACAAATATCGATGACTGAAAGATTAATGCATTATTTGCTTGTTTCAAAATATTATTTTTAAATATTTTTGAAGATTGAATTATTTTTCAAGATTGGAACAAAGTTTGCCAATACATACTTTTTACTTGTTTAATTATTTCACTTCTTATATTATTTTAAATTTCTCCAGGTAAGAGACTTATAACATTTTTCTACTGAATTCATCTGAATGTTCAAGAAAAAAAATGAGAAAAAAAAGGATGAATTAAAATACCTGACAAATGACATTTCAATTTATTTCACTTGAGTCTCATACAAACAACTCTTGACTGTCATTCATTCAAGGTCAGTCGTTCGTCATTAATCCAAAATATGCTGTTTACGTCCAAAAGTTGGCTTAATCGTTGATCACAATCCCTACATTTAGAGTGCTACATTTTTCATTGATAAGGAAATAGTTATGGAGTTGATTCAAAGATTATATTTTGACAAATAAACTTTTGTTCGAAACGCACGTTGGAGTTATTTCAATGGAATTCGTAAATCAGTGTCTTTTCTTTTGACTTCAAAAAGAGTGCAAACACGATATCGAACGTTTCAATTGCTTTTTGTTACCGCGAAACAAGCTTTGATTTATAATTTCATTGTGCGATTTATGTCTTGATTTTCACGGTTCAACTTTATACAATTATTCAATTACAATAAGCATTGTATTACTGCGTGTATACACAGAGAAAGGTTTAGTTGAATCAACTAATTTTTGTATTTGTAAGAAAAATTTATCGGAAATAAATAGAGTTTAGATGTTTTAACCCTAAATTTTGTGTTTTAAATACTTTTGTGATACAAAAAAATATTATTGAATATATTGCAATTTCAGATAATTTTTATTGCTGAATAAAATTACACTTTTTTCGTCTTTTTTAAATCAAATTATATAATCTTTGCGGTACATTTAACAATGGAAGTTATGAAGAAGTGTCGATCCTCTTTGAATCGTTAACTTGGAAATATTTTATTTATTTTGAATAGATGAAATGACATTGCATATTGCAACAGCTTTGGAGCTTGACGACAAATTCTATATATAATCGATTTCGGACGTTACACGGCGAATTTTGCAATTTCATAAAATTTTCAACTTAAGGCGTATTAAATTGTCGTGTGACCATTATGCGCGAGATGACGAATCGTTTCTTTCATTTTCCGCTTTTCTCAATAGAGTCAATCATCGTCGTAGAAAATAGCAAATTTTGGCATTTCAGTTGTATTATTATTATTACTATTTTTGACACTTAATGATTTTACATCTCAGTGAAGCATGATTTTGCTGAGAATCTTCATTTCGGGAAAAGATATTCTTAACAGTTGATTTGGTGAGTTTGAAGATTAGAAGTCGGAACGAGGAAAAGAAACGTTGAGTTTTGTTGCTGGATCCACGTGTTATTCCCTTACGTTTAACGGGAAGAGACTTCCAACGAAGCGACAAAATCCAGGTGCCTTTTTCCCTTCTGCTAACCTCCATATTTCAAGCTATCAATAGCCGCAAGAAATGTGCAGGTGTTGTTCTCCTCTCGAACGAGATTTCGGAGAGTAGAAAGAAAAATTCCGCGTTCAGCGATTTGGAAGAAAAGAAAAGCAACGACTTTGTGCGTTGAATCGCCGATTGTAAAAGAGTTGACACGCGACCAAGATGAATGACACACTCGAGAATGAAAACGGAAAGAAAATAACATAGAATAAAAAAAAGTGTATATATAAAGGAAAAAAAATATATCGAAAGAATCATCATTGTACACGGTTTTGTGATTCTTCACAAAATTACTTTTCGTAAACAGATTTTATGGGAAGGGAGGCTGGCAGTGACATTTTATTTTAGAGATTTAATAATAGTTAAAACATCAAGTACTGCGTACTTGTTACAGTTCTCAAGTTATAGAGCTTTGGCATTAATTATTTATAAACGATTATAAAAATATGGATTTGAATTTTGGTTCAAATTTAGATGAATCAATCAACATAGCATAATTTTAATAATATTAATACAAATTAAAATTACATAATTGTATGATAATTGTAATATAATTTAAAATTATTTAAATGTCTTCCAATTATGGATTGTGAATCTCATTATCATTAATACGCCGGCAATCTCTATAATCTGTCTATTCATTATTTTGTTGCTTTGAAAAACTGAAAATACCAAATGACAACCGGTGACACTCTATCAAATAACAAAACACATTTATCTGATTTAAATGTCAAAGGAACGATCAAAAATATTAGTTAAATTTAAAATACACATGAAATAACACGATGAATTAAACTGCTTATGAATTTGAATGTATTTTGGAAACTTTGATAAGTTGTCATTTAGATGTAAGATATAACTCAATATTACTTTCAATCTAGATTCAGATACTATTCATCAGTCGTGTTGAAGTAATAATAACAATTAGTAGCGCAGGTTTCTTTACAATATTATCAGATTGAGTTTTCTTCAGTCCGACATTTTGTTCGAAACTTAATGAATCGTTTAATATCCTTAAGATAAAAAACACGAGACAAAACAAGATATGTAACAACTATACCGTTCGTTTTTTTACATTTCAAAAGAAAAGATTATCAAACAAAGAAGAAAATTATTTAATTTGGGGAAATGGATATTTGTAATATTGTATGATATAAAAATCTCGGCGATCATCGACAACATTAATCTCTGATGGAAAGCCGATTTAAAAGAAGAAAAAGCGAGGAAGAAAAAAGAACGTCGAATAAAAAGAAAAAATGCGTTAAATCATTAGTTTCTTTTAAGTCCACTCTTGGGATGGGAGACCGCGGTAGCTCTTGACACCTTGATCGCTCATTAATAACACGTGACTGGGCGTTTATATAAATAAATGTTGCTTAGTTGCAAATGTTACTCACCTGTAAGAGGTATGAACGATTGCTCAATACATGACGTGTGAAAGACATTCTCATAGCTGCTCTTCTTATTCAAAAAATTAATATTCCAAGTATATTTTTACAAATGATAAATATATTTAATTAATCATTTTTTAAAATAATGTTTAAAGATAATAAAATTTTTGAGGAACATTCATATAAGTTAATATCTCACCTAAATTGTTCCAATTCTATATTGAAATTTTCAGAAACTGAATTATCAAATTACAAATTTGAATGTCCTTCTAATATTTATTTTAAAAGTTTCAAATGATCATCCTTCAGTTCAACAACCTTACAATCTTGACAAAAAGTTCACGCACATAAGATTCGGTATGAAACAACATCTTGGACATAAAAGATTTTGTCAAAAATGGAAGAAGAGAAAATGCGGGAGTTTCGGTGATATTTGATTGCTAGTTAATATCGAACGATTTATAGGACAGTTAATATTCGTCATGAAAAATGGGATGAATTGCCTTTTACATCTACAAAGAATATCTGTTACTACTGAACTTGACTTCGGTTATATGACTATGACTGTGACGTTATGTATTTCATTGATCGTGTAAACTATTGAGTTGATTCGATCAAATTTGAGTTAGCCTATAACATTTTATAGTTGACTATTCAAAAAGCATTCGTATGCTTTACGACGGTCCTTTTTACTATACTTTGTCATCGGCACCCCCGCTATGAGAATGCGAATAATTGTTCCAAGGGAATGGCAAAGACTTTTTTCACAGCTTCTTCGTTCGGTGATTTTCTATTTTACTGTAATTTCAAAATTGTGTAATAAATTAAATTGCTTGAACAAAATTTATAGATAAAAGATATCTAAAATCTGTAAATTCTTTTAATTTGATAAACTTAATATAATTGTCTTCAAAAAATGAAATTGAAAGAAGAACAACATAAAGAGAATTCAAAAATTCGCTAATTTGATATTCTTTTCTATGCACAATGCAAGTCAAAGTACACAACTTCTTCGATTCTTGTACAAACTTCGGTCATTAAGTATCAGAGAACCTTTTGCCTACGCTATCGAAACGCCGTTTGCATAACTCTGTGAAAGAGTAGTTGTCGTTTAATTAAATTGAAAATATGTTACTAATATTCTTATAAAGACTTTTGGTATTGACTTTATACACTTTTTTCTGGCTTCTTAATTCGTTTCCGCTGTTATTACCAGCGCCATCTTTTTCAAACGCCATTACGACCTCTCGAGGTATTTTTACTTTACAGTTTATGAAACATAAACATCCGGGCAAATCGCCGCTCAATGTCGACCGTAAACTGTTTAACGAGGTGATTTCCCGGTCGTCTTTGTAAATGTTATGAATATCGCAATAAAACAGAAGGCGCTTCAATCTAACTTTCCAGCGAATCAAAAAATACTGTAACGTCATAAATTTAGACATCGTGTGATGGCATTTAGCATTGCAAAGTATTTTAATTTGCTTTTTATTCTGTTTCAGGTTTCAAATGCAACTGGCGGAATAGACCGATTGTAAGTACGAAAATTAATGCAATTTTAAGACGTTATAATTACTTTTTCAATCATTTTAAAGAGGTTATGTTACTTTCCCGTTACATTTTGAATTTCAAAAGATTATTATTAATAATTAAAATTGTTTAATGAAAAATTCTTTTACTGTTAAAAATGATAATTTCTAAAATTAATCATAAACCAACATAACCTCATATTTATTTTTATATAATCACTTTTTCAATAATTTTAAAGAGGTTATGTTACTTTCCCGTTACATTTTGAATTTCAAAAGATTATTATTAATAATTAAAATTGTTTAATGAAAAATTCTTTTACTGTTAAAAATGATAATTTCTAAAATTAACCATAAACCAACATAACCTCATATTTATTTTTATATAATCACTTTTTCAATAATTTTAAAGAGGTTATGTTACTTTCCCGTTACATTTTGAATTTCAAAAGATTATTATTAATAATTAAAATTGTTTAATGAAAAATTCTTTTACTGTTAAAAATGATAATTTCTAAAATTAACCATAAACCAACATAACCTCATATTTATTTTTATATAATCACTTTTTCAATAATTTTAAAGAGGTTATGTTACTTTCCCGTTACATTTTGAATTTCAAAAGATTATTATTAATAATTAAAATTGTTTAATGAAAAATTCTTTTACTGTTAAAAATGATCATTTCTAAAATTAATCATAAACCAACATAACCTCATATTTATTTTTATATAATCACTTTTTCAATAATTTTAAAAAGGTTATGTTACTTTCCCGTTACATTTTGAATTTCAAAAGATTATTATTAATAATTAAAATTATTTAATTCAAAATTCTTTTGCTGTTAAAAACGATAATTTCTAAAATTAACCATAAACCAACATAACCTCACATTTATTACATAACCTTACAAATTACATTTGTATATTCCACGCATTAATTGTAAATATCCGTTCGCTCGTGTGTTTATTTCAAGAAAAAGTGTTTCATTTTGCTGTTGTAAAGTAAAATTTGAATTCTGCACATTTTACTTTACAATCAAGTTTTGACGAATACAAAAACAGATGACATTAATGGACAGGACAAGTGTAGCGTCTACGAAAAGGGGACAAGGAGACGAAAGGGGGAGAGAAAGAGAGTGATGAGAAATGCGTGAAAAGACGAGAAAAAAAGATGAAAAGTGAGAAACTGGCAGAAAACGCCAGTCACACGCGAATTCAGAAACCGAGATGACACTTATGCTGGTGCTAATTGGGCCCTCGAGGTGACGTTCGCGAGCGCGATGCTCCCCCGTTAGAAATGAGGTTTTCGGGGTCGCAGGGATGACGGGGGTGGCATAAGAGATCGCATTAAATCTTACCGGGTACACGCCTTCGTCAAGCGCTTGCTAGTAGCTGGGTCTTGTATGCGCTGCTTCGCGAGAATCTCAAATAGAAACGTTTCATCTACATGCAAACATACATCTTGCATATATACATATGTTCGTATCGTTATCACGTGTCTAATTAGATGTATCGCACGAAGACGTGATACGATTAATTTTGAAAGTCGAACCTAAGTGTAAATAGGTCAGCATGTAAAGACAAAATATAAAACAAAGATAATTAAAAGTAGAAGAATAATGTTCATTGTATAAAATTTGCAATTTTATACAATTATATATATTGCAAGTAATAATATAATATTAATAATATTAATAATTTTTGTTAATGTAATTTTGTTAGATATATTGAGAGAAGTTTAAATGAAATGAAAATAATTGTATATGATAAATATGGAATAAAAAATTGACCGTAAAAATGTGGATACATAAAAGGAAGAAAAATTTCACAGGATATACTTTAACAATTTTTGAAATCAAATAAAACGTACGGTTTTATGATTCTCATTGTGCTATACTGTTGATAAATATCATCAAATTTTGGTCACATGAGTTCCCAAACATCAATAGGGACAGATTGAAAAATTCGAGTTATAGATTATTATGGTTTCGGTAGTTGCATCGAGCATTAAGTATCCCTGATTCCGGAACCTCTGATCTATTCTGAGAAATGTCAAGAACCGAAACAAATTCACTCTAGCTTTCGAAGAAAATTCTTTTGGTTCTCAACGTTCTTAGAAAGGTTTTCAGAGATTTTTAATAAGTCTTTCCGGGCCACTCCAAAATCGTTTGTGGGGTTATTTATATAATGCAGAATTCACAATTCGCATTGAACAGAATTAATTTTTTAATGTCAAGTGACGAATACTTAAGTGCCATGAGATGAGAAAATGTTTTTCTTTGTATACTTTTTTAGCATATTCCTAGAAGATATCAAATATTATGATTTGAAAATGCATTTTCTCGTGTATTTTGAAATTTGTTTCAATTTTGCATTCAATTCAATTGAATGTTTAAACCTTATTCATTTCATGTTTAAACATATTTTTTCTTATTATTTAATCAAAGCAATATATTCAATAAGATGATACAGATTTACAACAAAATAACTTATTATTTTATTTTATATCATTTGCTCTATAAATAATATTTTGCTCTAATTTGCTCCATAATGAAACATAATTTATTTTTGCATAAATTAATTATGAAATAAAATGATTGAAGTCTACACTACAATATTGGCATTAAATTTCATAATATGTGTAAATGCACATTTTATATCACAGTTCAGTTCATATAAAGTCTAATAAAATGGCCTCTTCTATGTGTATTATTCGCTCAAAATGACCTAACACTCCACTCCATTACATCCCCGTCACTTACTACTTCACAAGACACACGTGCTCTTAATAGACGTTACCCTACGCCTCCTCCCTGTACAAGATGTAGATATAAATTTGTACAAAGACATCGGTAATCTCTCCAAGACTACGTGGGCGACAATGTGCGGATAATCTCGCATTTCTACGCTAACAATAGCAGGTATTCTTGGACGGGATCTCGAATGAAAATTGGGCCCGCGAGCGACCGAGGACTTTCCTTTAACGTCACAGTATCCAATCACAACAAAAGGCTGCAAGTTGCTACAGCTGTCAATCAGGTTTTCACTGGTGCTTAGTCATGTTATTTTTTTTTCTACGACAAAATATTTCTCAACATAAAAAGCGCGATTTTATCGGATTGAGTTTATTTAGTCGAAAATTCGCTCGAAGAATCTAATAACATTTGAGTAATTACAGTTGGAGGTATGATAATATTTTCGAAAGAAATATTGTATAATATATAATATAAAATACATTGAGGGATATGAACTAACAAAATTATCTGTACTTATATAATTTCTAGCTATTATTATAGGAAAGTTTGCAATACTTTATAGCTTTTTAGGGATATACTTCAGAATATGTAAGAATTGGCTTTAAAATATGTTACATTTTATAATATGAGTATCGCACATTTTTTAATACGATTAATTTGTAATTGACTTTTATACATTAAAATATGACAATTTAAACAACATATCACATTTATTTTATAATTAGAAATAATTTTTTTTCAAAACAATTTAAAAAATATGTAAAAATTATAGATTTTATTAATTTATTAATGTAATACTTTTTTGATTTTGAAAAGCGGGATTTGATTCCCGCTTTTATTTTAATAAGATTAAACTATCGACCGCTAGGTGGCGTGGCGCTTTCTCGAAAGTGGTTAAACTCTTCGCAAGTAGTATATAAGGACCAAGAACCATTTACTCATTGTATGCGCGTATTCATGTAAATGTTTGCTATTATATATTTGTGTCTATGTATGTGTAATGAGTTACATATAAATAATTAAGTATTACAATATTAAGGTTACACTAAAAATGTTTTTTTTTTCAAATTTTTTAATAAAAAAAAATCTTGTGTTATTGTTGCCGTCTTAACAAATAAAAATGTAGCTCAATTATTTTACAACAAAAGTAATCAAATACAATACTGTATGGCATTTTCTCAAATAAAAAAAACCAAAACAAATATTCCTTTCATTAATTAAATTTGCGATACTGTATATAGCAATTAATTCAAGATGTAAAGTATATCCTAAGTTAACAAGAAAATTATAGTAAGATATTTTCCTCAGTGTATAAAATATATGAAATATCAAAATATACAAACTATTGAAATACAAATATAGAAACAATAATAGACAAGTAATGTATTTGCACAAACAATGATAAGTTACGTTATCTCTATATTCCCAACTTTTATGTCAAAACATCACAAATTATGTTTCTTGCTATGATTTGCATATACTCATCTTAAGAAAACTTGTACAGAATTACGCAAAACGAATCAGCAAGAAATTGAGGAACTCAATAAAGCTCGTCTCGTCCGCGAGGGATTCAGTATTCTTTCATCAAAGTAATGAATTGTCCACACTTTTGCTCTCTCTCTCTCTCTCTCTCTCTCGCTCCGAAATGCAACTGCTATCTTTGCAATTACGGAAGCGCGGAAAAAAGAAAGAAAGAGGTAAAAAAACAGACACACAGTCACACGGATACACACAAATGGGCCGAGGCTTTGTGTCGGAGATCCATTTTACTGGAACGTTGCTGAAAGTGCCGTCGAAGTGTCGCGTCGAGTGGAATTCACAAAGACGTAAACTTACGCGAACCGGCGATAACTCTTGGCAGGGTGGCGCGGGGTCGCGCGTCCCCGAGTGTCATTCAGTTGCATATCCCAATTAAATAACAGGCAAAAGG
>JABFPJ010003761.1:0-15287 GCA_022817425.1 Gryon sp. ZL-2020
AAAAAAAAAAAAAAAAAAAAAAAAAAAAAAAAAAAAAAAAAAAAAAAAAAACGATTGACAAGTGGCAGTTTAATGTTCCAACTGGAAATATATGATTAAAACGATTGAAAGTGGCGATCAAAAACTGAGATGAATCTTGTGGCACATGCCTAATGTTTGAGCGTGTAAACTTAAATAGTTGATCATGAACGAGGTATTGATTAGACGTCTAATTAACATAACGCCGTAGCATATAGCGTGCGTGCCTTTGCGCCATTCATCATTGCTCGTGCATGTGAGGTGAGCCAGAAGATTTCAACGAGAGAATCAAACGAGAAAAATTACGATTCAACACGCCGATATAACCTTTGCTGACGTCATCCACACCGATTAAGCCTTTTTTCCTTCTCGATTCGTTCAGTTTTACATAATCACGTCACTTTCTTCGCCATTTTTTATAATTCCTTAAAATAATGTAATTATTTTCACTAACAAAAAGATGCAACGAAAGTGAAAAAGTGCCTTTTTGTTCAAACTGAGGAACACAAATTTATATTGCAGATATCATTTAACGTTGATTTTTGGTATAATTAACGGATATTTTATTACAATATTTAAGGTACCAACACTAAAAGTATTTTCTTCTTAAATTTTCAAGAAAGTATTGTAATATTGTAACATTTTATTATTTTGATAAATATATTTAGAATGTTTAGAAATTTCTATAGAATTTCTATATATTTTATTTTATGACAAATTTCCTGAAAAATGTGAAAATTCATGAAAAATGTTGAAATTCATGAAAAAATTGAAATTTCATGAAAAAATTGAAAATTCATGAATAATTCGAAAATTCATCAGAAAATGTTAAAATTCATGAAAAAGTCGAAATTTCATGAAAAATGTGAAAATCCATGAAAAAATTGAAAATTCATGAAAAATTCGAAAATTCATCAGAAAATGTTAAAATTCATGAAAAAATCGAAATTTCATGAAAAATGTGAAAATCCATGAAAAATGTTGAAATTCATGAAAAAATCGAAATTTTATGAAAAATGTTGAAATTCATGTAAAATGTTGAAATTCATGCAAAAATCCAAATTTCATGAAAAATGTGAAAATCCATGAAAAAATTGAAAATTCATGAAAAATTCGAAAATTCATCAGAAAATGTTAAAATTCATGAAAAAAATCGAAATTTCATGAAAAATGTTGAAATTCAAGAAAAAATTGAAATTTCATAAAAAATTCGAAAATTCAAGAAAAATGTTGAAAATCATGAAAAATGTTGAAATTCATGAAAAAATCGAAATTTCATGAAAAATTCATTAAATAATTGAAATTTAATGAAAAATTCGAAAATTCGTAAGAAATGTAAATTTCATCAAAAATTTTTATATAAAAATAAAATGACTAATTTTCACAATTAAAAAGAAATAATAAAGCAATAATAAGAATTATTAAACATTTTTTTCAATTAATTTTTTCAATTATTAAACACAGTTTTTTCAATTATTATATATAATTATGTATATTAATTTAAAAAACTATCAACACTTGAAATATTCTATCCCACTGGTCCAATATAGTATTGTAATTTGTTATATTTTACCATTATATTGAAAAAAAAGTTTCTTTCAGTGACAAAATTGAGATAGACTCGATATGCATTTTTCTTGTATTTTTGTTAAATTATATGATTTTACGGTGTTTTTTTAATAATGTAAGTGCGATAACAAACTTTTATTGTTTTCGCATATAAAAATATGTAAATATCAACGATCGACTTTTTCCGCTTTCGTTTAATTTATTACATTAACTTGTTGTAGATTAAAGAAACGTTTTACGAATAAAATCTGCATTTAATATTTGTTAATACTCAGCATTGCTGGATAATATATTATATTTTTTATAGAATACAAATTTTATTTATTTGCAATAAAGAATTGATTTTTATTCACAGAAAAGAGTTTCTCTTGATATAAAAACTCACTTTTTATTAAAATACATAATACATTCCACTATTCAATATTTTAATTTTGCAAAAATTTTAACTCTTCAAAATCATATTTAAATTAAGACTGTGTAAATAATTATTTTAAATTTAAATAAAAAAAAGAAAATTAATTTGTATAAAAAAAAATTACAAAATTTAATTTGTTATTTCGTTTTGACCAAAAACGACGAACAAAAAATAAACGAAAAAAAAAGAAATGAAATCGGAAATGTGGAACAATGAAAAAGTGCGTTGAAAACTGTACGATTCCAAATTGTTGAGATGTTCACGACCCCGCAGTACTTAAAAGTAACACTTCATAAATTAAGAAGAAGTGTGTCTTGTTTTGCTTTGATCTTACACGAGAACATCATTCGATTCCCTAACAAGGACCGGTTTCATTACAAAACGAATCGGATTCGACTCGGCGGTGATACGAGACAAGCTGAAAACATTAGTAACTATTTTATTATACTTAGCGCAGGATACCATAAGGTACTTCAGCTTGTTGTTGCAGTTACTTGTTTGTTGTTACTCGTTGTTGTTTCAGGATCTCGTGATTTTGCTAAAAGAAACAAAAAAAAAAAAAAAAACAAAAAAAAAACTGAATTTCGCAATTTCCGGCCCAACAATTGTAACGAACAAATGTTTCAAGGATCTTCTTTGTCCTTGTGGAAAGCATAAAAAGTTCATCGTTTTGAAAGTTTCACGAGAAAAGTGCCTGGCGTTTTTTTCCATCCCACAAGTTATAACCCGGCGGAATTATCGGAAATCGTCGTATTTAACACGAAATAACACGAATGAAACTTGACTAAACTTCAACTTTTGAAACATTGTATTAAACAAAAGAAAACGAAGGAATAAGTTTATACGCTTTAATATCCTGTCGTTTCCTGCAAGATTTCCAGCAAGAGTAGAAAACTGTTTGCGCTGGAATTAATTTTGATTTTGTTTTACATCGGAGTCAAATCTTAATACGCGTGGGATACAATTAACAAGGCACAGATTTATTCATAAGGTCCAACGAGTTGATTTTATATTTGCAATAAACATTGCGCGATCGTTCGTTGCAAAATTCATGATCTTCATTTTTCATTCGGCCACGTTATCTTCATCCTATTCTTTGAATAATGCATTAAAACATTTACATTTATTGTTAGCCGTTCAACAATTTTATTTTTATTGTAAACGATAGAGGGCGGAGGAAGAAAATCAGACGAGGGGGTGGGAGGATGTGAAGAGGAACGAAAAAAAGGGAGAAAAAAAATGAGAGAAAGAGAGAGAAGGAGAAGCGATTTTTCCGCGGGCCACGAAAACACGGCGAATAAGCGATTCTGCGAAAAATTCCACCCTTCGCTGGGGCATAAAATAAATCAAAAACGGCGATTGTATTACGAATCAAAACGGCAGAAAACCCAGTTCTGTAGCGTCGAGTCGTGATTCCTAAGTTGTTTTGCTTTATTTTCAATCATGTTTCTATACCCCTACGTTTTCTTATCGCTTTCTATAGAGCATTTTTGCACGAGTCGCAAATCCTCGCCGAGTTAAATAAGTATTATTCGTGAATTAAAGTCGCGAGGAAATGCATTTTGTGTGGGTTTTCCGTTAATGAATTATTTAACATTTTTTTTAGTTTGCTATTTCCTGTTATTTCTATTTGTTTCTTTTTTCTTCTCGGAGAAATAACTGAATTAAGAGAATAGTTTATTTATAAAATTAACATTTGTTTAATTTAAATTTTAATATTTAATACAAATTTGTTTGGTTTTGTATTATTTTTATTATTTAACTTGCAGTTTGTTTCTCGATGACCAAATAAATTTTAAGGAAAAGTAACACCATTCAAAATGAAGTTAAGCAAAAATTTGGCTAAAATGGACAATCTTATAAGGAGAGGAAAATGTTTTGAAAACAGTTAGATATATGTACGGCAAATGTGGCTATAAAATATGGCCAACTTTCTTTAGCTATGGTCTATTATATGGTCATTATGGCCATACGTGTATAAGTACATAGTATTTAGAAATAAATCCAAATTTAAAAAATGGTGTTTAGAGACCGACCTTATACAAATAAATGCGATTTTCTTGAGAAAAGTTTGGTATTTCGATGATATTTTCAAGAAATGATAAATAAACTAAATATCACACGCACAAAAAAAGAAAAAAAAAAAAAAAAAAAAAAAAAAAAAAAAGGAAAAGCAATGTCCAAAATTTAACTGTACATTGCAACGCTTACATTCTTGTCCAACGTTTAATCTCATAATATCGTTGTAAGTTTGATAAAAAGCAAGCATTTGAGTTAAAAATAGCGAATGTTCTTGCCTAAAAGGAGCAAACTGGTTGTACATATGATTTTTGCGTGTACACGCTTCGTGTCGACAAGATCCGTACGATTTTCTGACCCGTTTAATTAACATTCTTGGGGAATACGAATTCCCCCGTTGCGCGACGCGAACATTAGCCGTATTTCTCTGAAAAGTGTGGCGAAGATACATTTGGACGTTAAATAGCAGATTCCTTTGGTCGACTGAATTAATACGTTGGTGCCTTTGGCTGCGCGTACAGTACCGTCCTCTGTCTCAACCGATAACATTGTATCTCGCGTGTATCTGCGCGATTGGTAGTAGGCCTTACCGAGAAATTTGCAGCTCTATTATTCTCTTTAGTTTGTACGTACTTTAAGCCCCGTACGTAGAATCGCGATGGCGGCCTTGCTCGCGACCGTAACTCGTCGTCCGATCTTCATCCCCGTCGTTCCGAGGCTGAACATTCGCCGGCCCTGAACCAAACCGACCATCCACACTGCAACTGCAATCTCAGTCCCTGTCAGCCGTTACTCACCTGTCTTTGCCATCGAACTCATGCTGCTCCACGTTTATCTCCCTCTCACTTTTTCTTCTTCTCTCTTTCTCTCTATCTTTATCTTCTCTTCCTCTTTCTTCATTCTTCCACTTCTTCTTCTTCTTCTACTCTTCCTCCTACTCCTTCATTTCTTTCTTCTTAACTTATACCCTTTTATATATATATATATATATATATATATATATATATATATATACATATATATATATATATGTATATCTACTCGCTGATCTTTTCCTCTTTCTTTTACCTATGCAGAAGAGTCGCATTAAGACGAGCATTTAAATACTGACGCGCACTTATTTCGCTTTTTTTATAATACGAGAATCAGGATTAACGTGCATTTTTCATTTTGCACTGACCATTTGAAGAATTAAACTACTTAAAGTTTTCTTTATCATGGTTTGTGATCGATATAGAAATATGATCTATAAATGATCGATATCGACAGATGTCCATGCACAAATCCCAAAAACTTGGCAGCAAAAAGTTAAAAGTGTTTTATCGAGTTTCATTTCGAAGTTAATAAGATACGATTATATATGTAAAACTAGAAAAAAGAGTACGTAGGATATGTACAATGTAAAAATATAAAAGTCACAATGAATAAACAATGACTTAAAGTAATCTGATATGGATATTTATAATCGTCATAAATACTGTAATATTATATAGCATCTGAAGATATAAATTGAATAATGAATGTTCGGCAAAAAAAAAAGCATTTCAATCATTCGTTATTCAGAATTGTTTTAATACATGCATTTCTTCTGCCTAATTAACTGTAGGAAATACTTTACGAAGCATTACCTATACTAAACGTGAATCACTATAATACAAATTGTCGTGCGAAAATCACAAATACTTCCTGGGAAGAATTTTGTTTTCATCAAGTGAATATTATATGCTACAATGTTGTATATATGCGCGGTCTTTATCTTGCGAGAATCCTTGTTAATTAAAATATTTTAATGAAACAAACGTTTTATCGACCAAACCATTATAACTAATAATTTATGAACATGTAAAAATAAGCCACCAAAACAAGTTGTAAACTATATACGTATATACATATATATAAGAAGAAACATTGCAAATGAAAAAAAGAATGCAACAGTTGAAAATGGCGAACATAAAAAAGTGAAAGATTTTTGTTTAATTGAAAAAATCAATAGACGGAGAATGGTTATTGAAAATAAAGAAGTTGTAGCGTAAAAGTTATAGGCTCAGGTATGCTTTAATGGAGCGTTATTATTTCGAGCGTATTAGTTACGACCAATTATTTCATCTCATAGTGTTAGATTCTGTATCTATCCAAGTCAATCGCTGACTTCTACGAAAGTCAATTACAATCCATGAAAAGCTCATTAAAAAATTGGCCAAAAGCATTGGCGATCTTCTCTCAGCATTCCATCGTACCTTCTTTAACTTGTAAATACTCTTGCTCCCCCCCCCCGCCCCGGTTCAAGATTTAATTTCACTTGAACATATCAAACGGAACTTAATCGTAATTCACGGCCATTTGCATAATCAAAGACAAAAAGAAATGACGATAAATGTGTTGTCATTTGTAATCAAATATCCTCGTTGCCAAGTCAAACGGAATAGATTACTTTTGCGAATCGAGGTCAGAAACGGAAGAACATGCGCAAAAAAGGACAGAAAAAGAATAAAAGAAGAAAAAAAGAGTTCATTTTCGGTTTTTGGGATGAAGTAACTTGACTTTCTTTCGAGTGCATATATTAAATTGTACAAACAAGGTTTATTCGCAAATCGAAGACGACGAAGAAGGGAAGAGAGATAAGAAAGAAAAGAAAAAGGATAAAACGGTATGGGATATTCCTGTATCGAGGGAAATGCTTCGTCGAGCGATGTCGTAATGTGTATAAAGGGCCCAGCGGCGAGTCATTGTCGTGTTGCAACGGCGCTGTACAATTTCTTGAGTAAGGAAGGTTCTTCGTGCGACCAGACGCAGGAATATGAAATAATGGGAATTATGGAATAAAAGAAAGAGACTTTTTTAGTTTTTTTTTTTTTTTTTTTTTTTTTTTGAACGATCAAGATCGTGCTTTGGGTTTCGGGTTTCGAGAATAGTAATCTGCTGAAATGTCAATCTAATGCTAAGTGCAGCTTTAAATTCAGTCTGCGCTGAGTATCGAAGGTCAAAGATTATGCAATTCTACCGAAACGTTTATTACGTTTGTGTTATTCCGTTATGTTGCAAGAAATAAACAGAAATTATTGATCCACGAGAAAATACACAACGTTAGAAGTTGCTTTTCAAACGAATAATAATCAAAGAAGTTGATTTTTGTGGTGAATAAACTAAAGTTATTTAATTTCGTTGTTTAAAGGATGGAATGGTAATTAAAATTCATTTTTTTTTTTAAAAAGATAATTTATTGACAACACTTGGCGTAGAAATATACTACTGGCTCTTGGTTTGATAACAAATGTTATGATTATGTGAATGAATTATGAATACTTTGTTATATTTCAAGGTTAATGTTGAAAAGTAATTGAAGAAATTCTATTAAACTTGAACTTTTCAAAGTGCGCTGATACATAAATTTGTGCAAAATTATTGTATCCTATCTAAATGTCAGAAAAAAACAATAATTCTTCGGCAAAATTCAAAAGTGTAAAAATCATAAGGTACAAACGATTTAAACGTACCTTTAAGTATGGGTTTACGTCCTTCGAACCTAAATTGTCGTCTCGAATCCGTTTAACTGATCGTAAAATTCGATTCCTTAATATTCTGGGTCTTAGGTTACACGTGCGCTAATCTTTATGCTTGTCAATGGTAAACATTTTGGTAATGAATTGAATATTTCTTTTCTTCAAATAAACATAAATTCAATAATTAAATCAGATTATATGCTAAATATTTTGCGGATTTAACATATTTCAGAATTTGGTAAAAACATTTTCAAACTAATCTTTGTGCGATTCAAAAAAATGATCATTTTTTAGACTTAGATTTTGCGGGATCATTTAAATAAATACTACATTTGAATGCAACAATTTTTAATTAACTTTGTAACATTTTCTCAATTGAAATAACATTAATTATGTTACATGAATGACTATGATATTATGGAGTTGCATATGTCTTTCTGTACAATCATCGTATCTTCCAAATAAAGCGTATCCAAGCACCTAGTTTTGTAAGCCGAGTTTTCAGAGGATATGAATAATAGAATCGCACGTGTTGTGTTTATAATTCATTTAGATAGACGAATTAACGAACGAGAACATTATTATGTTGCAATATAAGTAAAAAGGATTGCACATTATTAATTAATTATGTTCCTTAAACCCACGTATGTGTGTATTCGTTACTCAACTTACTTATTCAACAATAGTAACGAGTTATAAATTTTCTTTACTGCCGAATAAAGCTTCATAAAATTTCAATGTATACGAATGTATAAGGCATGAAATGAGATGTAACTTTCAAATCTTAAAAAGGTTCTTCTAAACTAAGAAAAAAAGGTTTTATTTTATAAGAATTTTGTTGTTCAAAAGAATTACAAAATTAGCACTCTTTAATTTACTGTTTTTAAAAGACTTTAAATAGCAAAACTTTATTGCGATTATTCAAGAACCCCTTTTATACCATAATCATTGTCATTAATCGTTTTTTTTTCGTCATACGTATATCCATTTTTTAAGCTCCGTTTTTTGTCTCATCAATTACTTCTTAACCTTATTTTTTGAAGATGGCTATTTAACCCTTCATCACATGTACCGCTTATTAATCATAGCTGCGTATTCTTAACTCATTTAAACGTAAGAACTTTTCCTCGTAACTTTTTTGTTCGACTTCTGGTCACAAAGGTTCAACAAATGTATGTTACATACATTAATCGTATGCACAAGTTTCGGCAATTTTTCACAGTGAAATATTATAATATACAGAATCCTTTGCCGCTTTTTATTGTACGATATAAAAGTAAAATATAATAATAAAAAATGTATTGATACGAGGAATATGAATATATTAATTATCTTAATCTAACAATGTTATAACACATGTTATAACAGCATTTTGCTGGAATTAAGCTTCAGTTGAATTAGTTGCTTTTTTTGCGTTCTATTATCTGTAACGGGAAATATTTCATAGCATATATTTCATCATCTTTCAAGTTCTCACACTTAATTTTAATCTGCAAAATTGACGTAATACTAATTATCTACTCATCTACTTAACATTTGTTAGTCACACAGCTAAGCCAACTTTTACACATTGCTTTGATGTTGAAAATCATTTTGTTTGATAATAAATAACTTATGTCGAAAAATATGTTAAGTGGATCAAGTGATAAATAAAAGCAAATCCATCCGCTTACTTATTGCAAATGTGTTTGCAATGTGTTGCTTCAAAATTCCTTTCAAATATTATAAGATCTTAAGTCTATCGGTAATTATAAATATAAATAAAATTATTACAACAAATCAACGCAAATGAATGTTAATGCTTAAGGACTGCATTCAAAGATTTAGATTAGAGTGTTTTTATTAAATATGAGAATTTTTCTTGAAGTTTTTATTATAATCTGGATATTTATATCATTTTTGTTTCTTTTTTTTGCAGATATTCTTTAGTTCTTTGGTTGTGGGGACTGTGTTAACTGTAAGGTAAGTTTGTATTATTAATATTCTCTAAAATAACAAATCAAAATGAATGAAAAAGTAAGAAATTTAAATTACATTTTTTAATGAGGAAAATATAAACCAAAATATATACCAGAATATATATGAATATATGTACATATATTTTCGGCAAACAATTATATATTTTATATATTTAAAATATATTTCTAAAATATATCTGTTAAGATATAAGTAAAAATATATTTACAAAATATATGCAAAAATATATTAACATATAAACAAAAATATTAGAAATATATTTTCAAATATATATTAACGGCAAACAATTATATATTTTATATATTTAAAATATATTTCTAAAATATATCTGTTAAAATATAATTACAAAAATATTTACAAAATCTATGCAAAAATATATTTACATTTCAGCGTGGAAAAATTAGTCTGGCATTAGTCTGGATATAGTCTGGCAAGGTGTATCCAGACGATATCCATACTTCATATGCATATAAACTAAAATATTTGAAACATATTTTCAAATATATTTGAACGGGAAACAATTATATAATTTCGCATACATTTTAATATTGATATAATAAAAATTTTGATATATAATAATAATAATAACTTTTTTAAAATTATTTAATACATAATAATAATTTTTTCTTCGTACGGTGAATTTATTGGTCTGACTGCAATATATCAAAATCATAAATCCTAGTTAAACAATCCACATATTCCTTTGAAAAAGTAAAAAAAAAACGGGGAAATGGGATGTTTTTTGGTAATAATAATAAATTCCTCGACATCCCCTGGAAATTCATTAGACATCCATCCATTTGATGAAAAGCGTAGCACGTTTTCCCGGCTCGTATTGTTGGCGGCAAAAAAGTCGCACAAATTTTATCTCTCTCCTCGAGTTTGTTTTCGTCCTGTTGCCGACTTTGTGTCGGGGGCCCTCGCAGTGCCAAGCAGAAAGGAGAGGGCAACGGAAGGAACGAGACGGCGCGAAGGAGCAGGAGATCGGTCAGGAGAGGAGAGAGAGAGCACTGGGCAGTGCTTCTTCGATCGTCGTGCGGGCCCTACGTGCTTTTATTGCGGCTCTTAAAACGATCGCTATTTATTCGCAAATTACGAGCCCCGGGCTTTTCCCTAATTGTCTTTTCCCTTTTTTTGGCCTTATTAACTTCCATTTTGCTTTGTCCTTTTTTCTCTTTGTTATTCAATGGCAAACGTTAATTATATCGGCGCGTCGCGCGACAGCCAAAGCGCTGCGGCGTCGCGTTCTCCAGTCCAATCGGCGGAGCCGAATATGGCTTAAGCCGGGATCTCGGAGCTTACGTTCGGAGCAACGAGTCGCGCGCGCGCGCTTGTCGCGTCGGAAAGACGCGCGATGCCGCGAGACAAGTAGGGGGATGCAGCGCGACGACATGGACGACGCAAGCCCGGAGCAATGGCTCCGCGACGGCAAGCGCTCCGCCACGCTCATGAGTGGCTCCGCCGCCTTACGTTTTATACGCACGCGTAGCAGTATGAGACGCGGATTTAAACGTCAATCAAATAGGTAAGATGGGCAACTCCATCCATTTTACCACTTTTTCAGTACTCGAAGAAGAAATGAGCTATCAAAGTATGATGATGATATTTAGTCTTTTGATTTCCTTTTTTGGAATTAGACAATTGTAATATTTTAATTTTTTAAGAGTAATAAATATAGGAAATATTTTATGAGATATTTCAATAATGAATAAATTATATTAATTTTGTTATAATTGTTTTGTATGAGTTGTTTTTTTAGCGGAGATTAGAGAAAAAAATGCATTTTTAATGGATAAAAATTGTTTTAAAATTAAGTTATTTCGTTACACAATTATTCTTTTAGTAAATTAAGATAAAAGTCTCAATGGCAGAACGGTTGAAACTGGTCCCAGTTACCGAGTGACAATATATTTGAAATGGCCATTCGGTGCCTCTGAGCCGTTTTAAGTTGCTTGAACGTTGGAACTTGAATTTGAAATTGTTACCTTTAATTTCAGTTTTTTGTTTTACTTTTATACGCAAAATTGAAATTTTTATTTGCCTGCAAATTAATTACTTTCTTCTTCTTCTAATTCTTTTTCTTTTTAATTAAGTCATTAATTAATAGAATTAAAATGTATTTAATGATCAAAGTATATTGAAGTTCAGAAAAATGTACGGAAAAAATGATTATTAATATGATTAATGCTGTGAAAACGTATATGAACTATAATTAGTACAAATAAAAACTGAATATATCAACACTATCCATTTGTAATCAGTTGTTAACTTCGAGACCTTTTCTAAGATATAAATCAATATTTGACATAGAAATCAATTGATGTCTTCATAATAAACAATCCATCATTGCTTGTAATTAAATTTGTAATGAAAGTGAAATTTGAAAACTGAAATGCAATGTTTTTCTACATTTTTTTGAAAACTTAATAGTTATCATCAAAAGGCAATTATTATAATTCAAGGTTGTTCGTACATTTTTATGCAAATTCGAAAATATCAGTTAAACATTAAGGAAGTGGATGATAAGAATACGTTTTGCTTAAATTGTATATATGTTTCAAAATTATAATAAGTTATAGATTTTAAATATTAATAGAAAGAAGAGTCTATGAAGGATGATTACACATTCAGGCATTGAATATACAAAGGCCGGCATTTGTTTTCGCAGAAGCACTATGAATTAAAGAATAACATTTTCTCGAATTTCCGTGTAAAGTTTCTCATCGTATACATATGATTGTAACGATGTTTGATTCGAGGGTTTTGGACTTGTGCTAACGGAACTGTAATGTACGAATGTATTTTTGACCTGTTGCACAGCGTTACATGGTTGGCAACATTCGTAATATTACAGTATAGCATTCGTTTGCATTTTTATCCCAACAGCTGAATGCTGATTGCTAGTAACGACTTAGAAAATTGCACACTTAAGTACATTCTAATGTTACTTTGATTCTAATTTAATACACATTAAAAAAGTGCATAAATAACAAAAAAAAGATACTTATAAATAAATGAAACGATTATCGAAATGTTGAGATTGCCACTGTCGTCTGAAGATTCGTTTAATTAAGTATCATTTTTATAGCAAAGATGAATTAACTGTGTATTATTTATAGCCGAGCAAATTTTCACATTTAACCGGAAGAAAGGTCAAATGTTAAGTAATCTATCGAGACACGACTGACCGATCAGCCAGTTAGCGGATGAAAAATTGCAGTTTCCGTTAAGGTCCGTTTTTTATGGCAAATTATCTTAGAGAATGGGTTTATCGTAAGAATAGCTTACACATTTTCAAACGACTAAGAATAAAGGCAGAATCATTATCAAAATTCCCGAAGAAAATGAAAAATATATTATTGCGAATATATTGTTTATGTATTTTGAATATATGTTTTTCATACAAATATATTCTTAAAATTTTTTTTATATAATTTTTAATATATTTAAAAAATGCCCCAAATTTACCTTTTTTTATACTTTTAAAATATATATTCATAATATATTTTAATAATAGCAATATATTCGAAATATATTTTACGTTTTGCTCAACTAAAAATTAAATAATTGAATGTATTTTTTTCAATTTACTCAGTTTATTCTATAAGAAATGAAAATGTCACTTTTCTTGTTGATTAGTTGAAAAAAATGACTAATCCTTGTAAATTTTATCTAATCAACATCCGACGCATTTACTCCGAAGGCTTTCATCAAAGAAGATTTATTTCTAAGCATTTCACTAGCAATTTTCTTATTAATTTAGTTGGTAATAAAAAAAAAGAGTATATTTCTTTATCGCTCGTTGAAAATTGATACGCATTGAAGCGCAACAAATGATTTGTTCGTAGGCAGTTGTAAATCAAATGAGGAAAGGGAATTCCACATAACATATGCCTCGCATGTACTTTAAGAGTAATATTTAAGACTAAGAGAAATTTGCATGATATAAGTGGATTTTCGCCTAGCTTTGTTTAAATTCAACTTTTGATATAACTAAGTTTGATTGAGTTTGGATACAATTATAATAATGATACAATAATGATATTTTCATTGCGAAATGTACATTTCTTACATATAAAGAAAATTGTCATAATTATTCATTTTTTGGATTTTCAGTTAGAGTGTTGAGTTTTGAAAAGAAATTATTTTGTTGCTTTGATTTGCGGTTTTGAACAAGGAAGATAATTATGTGCATTAATGCGATTGTAATTTAAATTATATGAAAGTTTGATACGAAAAGTAGACAAGTTTTGGCTGAATAAATTGCAAAAATTAAGCATGGGAAGTTGGCGCATTTAATAGGATGCAACAGCGTAATAAGACAAAGGCGTTTATTGTAGTATTTACAAGGTGTTATCTACTTTTATTTCCTCATGGTAATATTTTCTTATGATTATCTCGTATAGTGCATTTAAGTTCAATTTCAGTTTCCTCTGCATGTTCGGAAACAAATTTACAGATATTAGTGTTTTAAATTGGAATGCTTTTAATGCTAAAAATTGTGGCATTTTTATTCACGAAAAACAATTATTCGTATGTAGGCACTTTATCAGATTCATTCCATTTATGGGATTTAATAAAATTGCAATAAATTCAATAAATTAAATATTGCTGAAAATAATGGTTTGTGTATTTCCTGAATAATCGCTCTGATTGTTTTGACAAATTTATATATTTATGCTCTGGTTGTTAGATTAAAATTGATTATCTGAAGTTTACTTTTAAATGATAAAATAAAATTAATAAAAAAAATTGTCTCTAATGGACAGCAGAAAGACAAAATGAACAAAATTAAAAAGAAAATGCAATCAAAGAAAAAGTAATTAATAATAAAATTACAATTGATTAGTTAATAATAAGATTTCAAATGTTTATCAAAATGTGAAATCTTATGAAGTTATTATTTGAAATGAATGTTTTTAAAAAGTATGAAATTATAAAGGTGTTAAAAAGGCAAAATTGTAGAGCGTTAAACTGTTTTTCTTTTTGAAAAGACAAAACTTTTCACATGAGCATAATTACTCACGCATCTCATAAGAATATTTTTGCACGGAAGAAACTTTGCGAAGCATTATTATGTGTAGGCATTAAATTGTTAATGCGTAATTCTTACTATAGCCACAGGGTGGCGCTATTTATTGTTCTTTGACACACAATCTGTAATATGTTAGAACATGTATCACATACTAATGACAGTATGTAGTTTATAATTCTTATCCCAGTGGAAATATTATATCATCTTCAATAAATCAGACGTTAGAATATAAAGCATTGAACTGTGATGAATTTTATAAACGAATATAGTATTTTACTTATTTTCAAAACAGTTAGTTATAATATTTATGTTTATTTCAAATTATTTATTAATTCAATAATTTTGTAAATTAATTTACTTGATACCCGAAATTTAGTTTGTCAAATATATAAATTAAAATGTAATAATTTTTTGAAAAAGTTAAAAAAAGTTTATTCAATGTTAACAAATCAATATCAAATAGTTTATCAATCGATAAAGTTTATTCTTATAAAATGGCAGAACATTCACCATAGCAAAACGTGTGATAGCGATGGCATTTAGTGACTAATTACAACAAATAACTCATTAGTTAGTGTTTTGCATTTTAAGATTTTATCATAGAAAATGCAAAAATAACAGTACATTTTCCGCTTTTATCATCGCTGATCAACTTTTCCTCAACTTTAATTTTAAAATTCAAAATTCAACAAAATATTTGAAATTTTTCCCCGCGTTATTTTTTTTTTTTTTTTTTTTTTTTTTTACAGTTTAT
>JABFPJ010003762.1:0-15284 GCA_022817425.1 Gryon sp. ZL-2020
TTTTGAGTTATGAATTAATATGAAAATTCATAAGTTTATTTTAAAATACAATAAATTTATTAATTTTCATATTAATTCATAACTCAAAAATTAGTCTTACTATGTTTTTATGAATATTCATAATTAAATATAAATAAAAGCTTATGAAATTTCATATATCTTTTATGAATTTCTGTTGCAAATTCATACAATAAAATTGTTTTATGAATCCTTGGGGCTCCAGCTAGTCTTTAATAATTTTATAATTTATGTTCAAATTATTTTTATATTTTTATATTTTTTTTTATATTTTATAATCTTAATCGAAATGTAAAAAAAAACTGATATGAAATATATTAATTCAAAAAATTGTTATTCAAGTAACGGTGAAAATGCAGTCATCATTTATTGAAACTCAATATTTCTACATGAAAGACGTATACATTATCGCTTTTATATAAAAACCTACACAAGATCGATTATTTCTTTTCTTTAAAAATACAATTACAATACTCCTTTTCTTTCAAAAGGTTCTGTCAAACATAAAAAATGATGAGTGATAATGCATTATAAAATTGCACATCGCAAGATTGGAATTCGACGAAGTACACAGTCGAAGAAGGGTATCTAGAATATTTTTCACTGCATTGTCATGGCTATTATGAATGTTATTAATGTTTGTTGTTTTTTGCAATTAATCGTCTTGTATAACTTGTCTTATCTCACATATTGCATTAATAAATCCCATAATCATTCACATTATTATTTACGCAAGTGGCAATGTTTCATCTATTAATTGGAATTATAGAAATATATTGATTCCAAAAATTAATATATCTATAAATGAATGGTGATTTATCCATTTCATTAAATTCTCAAATTCATAAATGTATTTATAAAAAGTTAGCTATCAATTCTTTGGGAGAATTAATTAAACATGTATACATATATAAAAAACATGAAAATAATTTTTTTCAGTTATATTATAGTTATTTTGAACATAAAACCATTTAGTTAGTATATTTATAAAAAACAATTTGCCTATTCTTTTATGAAGTAAAATATAGTACACGTTATTATTCGCAAACATGTAAAGCAAATTGTACAAAGAAAATTGTTTGCTTTAATTTATGTATTTGGTTAGTGGAATGATTCATTTATAGTTTAAAGGAAAAAATCTATTCTATTATTAAAGTAACGAATTCTGCAATTACTGAAGTTTAACTCATTATTTCGTATTCTCTCTTTCCTCAGCTTTTACAGAATATGAGTTAAAAATATTTCATTACGAATTAAAAGTTAGTAAAAAAATGAGAATAAATTTTTTATCAAAAACATCACAGAATAACTAATACAGTTATTATGAAAAATCGCTTATTTCGTAGTAAAAACTGTCCGACCAAAGTGACAGTTTCCTATACAATCGAATATTGACTATGTAATGACTGCGAATAAAATTAGTTTACCAATTGCATTTTTTGGTTGATTGATTCTTATATATTACATGCGTTATCCAAAATCATTGTTATCCTCGGTTTATTAATTTTATTTTCTAGCCATTATTTACTATATAAAAATGATTTCATTCCATTAATATTAATGTTAGTACACTTTTTCATTATTTTTTACTTGCTTTTTTGCATTTAAATTTTTTTAAGATTTCATTTTTCTTGCAAATGTGTGAAAATTGTAACAACTTAGTTACACATAATCTTAATGCGTCTCTTACAGGCTGATTCCTTTATTGAGTTATACTGATAATTTCGAAAAGTCATGCAATTTTTAGTTATTCATTACTATTATATGATAAAATTTTGCAGTTACGTACTAATTCAAGTTACAGACGTTTCATTTCTTTTGTTCATTAAAAATATATATGGTAATGATATTAGAACAATAAAACAGTCTTTTGTTACACAATAGCAACATGCTTTCCCAATCCTCCTTGTTTTCATACCATACATACTGTATCAATGAGAATGATCACTATTACAATTAACATTAAACATTAATTGAATTATAAACCAGTAAAAAGAAATGTCAAATTCTAATAAAATTTGTTCGTTTATTGAGTACAATTCTGTTCGTTTATATCACTAACAGTATATTGCAATATAATTAACATATTTAATACAATATTATAATTTTGTTTTAATTAATTAAACCTATAAAGATTTTACATTTTTGTTTCAAATATAATTATGAAAGTTCGAGTTTATATTTGAGTGATGTGTTGATACATGAATGAAATACATTAATAAATTGAATGTTAATTCAACGTATTTATAATGTATACAATTACGATTATAAATACGAATGTTGAATGTTCAGACGAATTAATTTTTGTCGCACATAATATCAGAGAATTTGTAACGCGTACGTGTAAGGAAGAAAGGGTAAAGCCGGTTTCTTAAGTGCGATTTTGTTTGTTTTGTTTATAATTACTACCTTTTTTTTATCTTCTTCAACTGTTCAAACTCTTTACAAAAATTTGTTACAGTCACGCATTACTGTGATTAAAAACTTGATAATTACAGGTTATCATTACAATAAAATGTCAAATTACAAAGCACGCATAACAAATTGCAAATTATTTTGCATGATATTAATTTCTATACATGTTCAATATAATATTAATAAAATGATTTTTATATGTCGTAGTAATGAAAATGTTAATTTATTTCTTGTCAGCCAATAAATCAGATGTGATTATATATTTGTATATTTTAAATTATATATATTTTAAATTTAATATACAAAATTATTAGTAAATATTAATTCATGTGTTTCTTTTATTAAATAAATATAAAGTGTAAAATTACTTAAATATAATTGTCAATTTAAATTTCAATGAAATCAGGATAAATCTTTATCACCAGATATAATTGAACACGTTGCAAACAAAGTATATATATTTACATAAAAGAGAAACAATCAAATATACTATTTTTCTTATGCATGAAATAAACTTCATTGAAAAAGCAGCACGTTTATCGTGTTAATGCCACGTTGATAGATTAAGAATATTTTTTTATATATTTAATATAATATATTACACCTAACTATTAATTGAAGACATACAAATTATGAATTAATTATAATTCTTTCAATGTGTAAGTTGATATAAAAACACTATTAATTTTGTGCTTTATAATGAACACATCGATGTCGTAATGTTAAAATATATTAAAACTTAAAATTTTTATTGCAAAATGCTGCGTTTTCAATCATTTGTGTATTTGTGTTCACAATTACGATTGAAATTGATTTGGCACGTTACAATTACAAGAACAAATTTTTCCAAGCGCAAATCAACTTATGCATAAGTATAATAATTGTATTATTTAAATAGTCAATTTTCATTTGTTTTATAATAAAAACTCTGCTTCTTCGTTAGTTATTATTGCAATTGGAACTCGTAATTATCAGATTTTATGTGAAGAATTTGAAATTCATTTGATTGCGCATTGCTAAATATTTGCATTCAATTTTTTTCTTGATATTTTATTTATATAAAATAAAATGTACTTTCTCGTATTATATTTAATGTTCATTTGGTTATAAAATTGTCTTTTTAATACGCCATTGTAAATAAATTTTCTTTCATATCCTAGCTACTACTGTAAATCAACATTTCTAAAACTAATAAATAAAAATATATGCAAATTATGGCAGTATCTGCAATATTTTTTAATTAATTTATTTTAAATTTTGTTTAAAAAAATGTATGGAATCATTGTTAAAACTTGATAATTTGAGCTGCGATTTATAAAACGACGAATGCGCAATCAGCAAGAGCTTAAATTACGAAAATACAAATCGCTAATACGATTTCACATGTCTACATTTCACAAATTGTAAAAACGTGCATCAAATCATGTTTTTGCTCGTTCGACTCATTCGTAAAAGAATCAACTGCATAAAACAATTTTATCAAAAACAAACATTTCGGATGAAATTTATTATTGCTGTTTTTCGGAATGTATTCGAACAGTAACTTCCTTAAATAAGATATAGTTAGGAATAAAAGCCCAAATATAAAATGCATTATAAAAGCCTTAAATTTTAAACAATATAAATTGCTGTCAATAATACATAAAACAAAAAAAAGTAAAGAAACATTTATATGAAATGTGCATTTTTGATAAAACATATGCATCATCAAAAGATTCCGCTTATTGATACAGAAAATTAATTCGGTTGCTATTTTCTATACAGTTAATAAGATAACTTGAATTATAATTATTTTACTTAAGTCTACGTCTGCGTAATAATATAGCATAATCATCGTGCTCGTCCACGCAGAATGAAACTTGAAAGAATCGTATTGAAAACAAAAATCATTTTATAATATAAAAGAATAGATGTAAAAAAATTAAATGAAGAACAAAGGAAAGAACGAAGAAAAAAAGTAATTGCAACGATAAAAACAGATAAGCTGTTATGCACATGCATACTGTACAGGCCTCACATCTCTCACACTGTTTCACACTCTTTCTCTCTTGATAAATAACTTTACGTGAGGATAATTCTTTTTCCGATCACCAGCGTGATTCGTTCCCTGCAAGAACGGACTTGATCAATGCGTCTGTTGAATAAAATCAACAACAACTATAATTGTAGTTACAATTATAGACAAAATAACGTAACATTATAAGTCGAGTAATATAAAAATGAATAATAATATTATCAAATATTATGTTTAAAATAATGTTTCGAACGTTGACGCGATTAAAAGATAAATAAATTTATTTCAATGCATTAAACAAAGAAAAGGTCATTGGATGAATTGAGAGAAACGACAGTTTGAATTGTTCGAATGTTATGAGAGGGTGCAGTTGGGACACATGAGGAAGCACGTGAATCTTTTGACGAGCACATTAACGAAATTGAGAGTTCGCGAGAGGCATCGATTCGGTCCGTCGCAATGAGCGGCTGGCTGATGATGCGCGTGATAATATTGAGCGCGGTGCATGCACACGTTGCGAGTTGCGTCGCTCGGTGGCAGTGGCAGTGAACGACGATGGCTGGACGGTAATCGCGCGGCATAACGCATTCGCGCGTTCACCGATACTTCGGCCGGCTGCGGCCACATTCGTAATCACCAATTAGCCATGCCGGGTTTGTTTAACGTCATGAAGTATATTTGCCATGAACTTCCACCTTTTGCTGAAGAAAAGAATACCTACAAAGATACAATTTGTTAAATCATCTTTTTCAGAATCAAATATACAAAGTTTAAGTTTTTAATGAAGTTATTTTCAATTGATTGTACCTTATCGTTACGTTCACACAGAAATTTAAGCCTTTGAGCTTTTTTGTGCATAAAGACACCGTCAAGATGACCGCTTTCCACACTTCTGATTTCTATAGCTTTATTGCCCCAACCCATAATTTGTCCTGTGCCTATGTACGCGACACTTGTCGGCATCTCGCCCCATTGTAGCACCATTGTTTTTGATACTCTACCGTAAGTGTTTACATAGACACCCTCATTATCGTAACATAGAAGTAATTGCATGCCGTTACTATTGGGTAACGCGACAATACAGTGTGGACAAATAGGTCCCTGAGTCTGTAATTATACAAAGTTACAATTTCAATTAATATTCAAGTTTTCAAACTTCTTTTACTATTACGTAACAATAAATATATCTGTGGCTTGAAGGAAAACCGATTAACTCCATTTTTTGGAAAAATGGAGTTAATGATAATTTCGGATTTTAACAACCTTATATTTTCATTTTTTGAGACCATATTTATCGAAATGTAGTACTATATCACCATATAGGAAGATTAAATACATACTTTTTCTATATATATGACTGCAGGTTGAAAAATTGAAACACGTTTTTCTCAAAATGTGTAAACGTGGAGTTAATTGATTTTTCCTATAAACCACAGATATATACATAAATAAAATAAAAATAAGATGTTAACATACGTGTTTTGGCAAATATATATCATAAACAGTAGCCGAGTCCAAATCGACAGCGTGAAAACCATCCGCGCTGCCATAAATAACTTTAAGTCTACTGCCTTCTTCAACTGTTAAGTCAACAAGAAGTGGTCTGTGAGCGAGCTCGCCGAATGATTTAAAAGCCATGAACTTGTGATACGGTTTCGGCGCCCAGGCATAAATCTCTATCGAATCCTTCAAAGCGATTACCAAAAACTTGATTCGCTCATACTTGACTATTTTAAAATGAACTGCACCTTGAAGATCACCGACGTTTATCCATCCATTGCGACGCTCGACTTGCTGCTTAAACAATTCCAAACCATTTGTATTATTCATCGTAATGATTAACATTTTATGCTTCATTAAATTTTTTTTTATGATACATTCAATTTTACTTACATCACTATGTCCATCGGTACGCAAAATTTTGCTCTTCAGCCACGATAGATAATAAACTCGAACTCGATTCTTTTTACCACTAATGGTGACCAAAATATTTTGTCCTTCCAAGACTTCCATCTGCTGAAATCGTCTTCTGTTGATTAGTTGATATACTTTACCTTGTCCGCTTCTGTCTAATAACATCAGTCCATTTTCTGTACCAATCAACAGATTTACACCTGCAAACAAAAATGAAAATGAAATATTAATTCATTTATGTTTAAACAAATACTTACGAATTATCATTTAAACATTAATACAACGCATAAACTATCTCAAATATCTTACATCAAAAATATGTTATTTGCAAAATTTAATATTTCAAACTTGAATAATAGTTTCATATTGTTTTAATAATATTCCACATTATTACAACTGTTTAAATATGCAATTAAAAATAGGTAATAATGGTTATAATATTAAAATATTGTTTCACATATCTAGTTTTCAAATAAAATTGCAATAGTTTGAGTTGCCTATTAAAATGTGAGATATCCTATTCTATTAATGTGTAAATACTCTACGAAATCTCACGAATCAATGAATACTCAGTAATTCAAGGCCTTCAATTTTAATTACCCCATAGTGCGGCGCAAAGTATTTCGCTGTTGAAGCGTTTTTTATATTTGCGTATTTCAGGAGTGTCAGACGCAAGATCATGACTGGTTGGCGTGACATTGACGTTGACATGCGATTCTCGTCTGGCCGGTCCGGCGCCGAAGCCAAACGTGAGGAAGGACCTTTGTTTCTGTTGAAGTGCATATGGGGGTGGTGATTTAACGGCTTGTCGATACTGCAATAAAGTAACTTCGGTTATTGACCAATCGAAACGAATGCAGATTACGCTTGGCAATCAACACTCGAGAGCAATAATTAAGTTATATAACTGGTTAAGATAATACATTCGTCGAAATCCCGTGAAAATCTTTCAACGAAATTCTGCTTGCATGCTAGATTTCTGTTTTAGATATAAACGTTATTTAATACTAAACTAGACTAAATCATTTTTCTATATTAAAATATGATTTAATAATAATTAAACAATTAAGAAATATGAATGTTTGCTCTAATTAAGAAGAAAGAACAAGAGTTATGTCAATTATGCAGATATAATAATGCGGCTAAGAAAAATAGCTATGTCGTTATCATAAAATGATATAAATAGCAAATAAATATGAAATCATTCTTTTACTGATTTGTTGACCATCATTTTTCCCCTTTTCTGTGTGTCATTTCAAAATTAGTTTCATATCATAGAACTAAGTTAATTCAATTACATTGAATCTATACATTGCTTGTTAGTGGAAAAGAAATTAGTGTTAGTAAAATAGCACACGAGGAAGAAAAAAAAACATAAAGCAACACAAATAGCATGCACGCGTTGTTACATCAAATATAAAATCAAACAATCTCGATGAAATCAACGACCAAATTAATTGGAAAACTGATAATTGTCCTTTGTTAGAAAACTGATCTGTTTCTGTTAGTTTAACAGAGTCAATTTGGTACTGATTGTGAAACGACTTGTTTATTGTTCAAATAAATACCACAAACAGTTTGTAGTAGTTGTTAACTGCATAAATCAGACAAAAAAAGGTTGCATTCCATCTAACAAGTTTGGCCAAACGTGTGCAAAGTGTAAAAAATGCCTTTTCACTGTGACAAAATCCCGATAGGAGAGAAGCGACACTGAACTTATGTAGATGGATGAATAAATACTTACATTGTAATTAGTATTGGGATTGGGGTTGTCAGTAGAGAGGGGCCCTGCACTTCGAGTTAGAGCTCCCGCGTGAACCACAAAACATAACATAATTCTATATTAGTCACGCTCATATCCGTGATTGATCAGTTATAGAACCTCTCACAGCAATTATTTTCCAATGTTTTAATAATAAATTATTTATTTTTAGTCTTTTTAATTATTAACTTATTTTATTATTGTTATTATTATTATTATTATATTTATTTCGTTTTGTTTTAAATATAATAAGGATTTAATTGATTTAAATGAAATAAAGTATTTTATAAAATATTCGAAATAATTATAGTTGCAAGGTCGATTTAGAAAAGAATTATTGATTTCATTGATGACTTGCAAATGAAATTTGTATATGTTTATTAATATAGTTTAACCTACTTTGAACAAATTATAATCCTTTTCGTTATTTTTTCTTTCATTATAAAAATTAAAAAAATGTAATATAATATTTTAACATTAAAATTTAGCTGAATAAATCCCTAATGATTACATATATTGGATTATGAAACAAACTATTATTTATTATTGACTTAATTTCATTAAAAAAAATTTAAAAATAACTCGTGTCCCTATTTTAATAAAAAAATTAATAATAGAGAAAAATTGTTGTATAACTTTTTTGCATTATTATTAGCAGTAAAATAAAATGCGCTTTCAGTTAAGGTGACTTTCAAGAATGTAAAGGTAAGGACACAAATATCCTTTTTGTAAATGAATAATTGCGAACAATGTACTTTAGTTTGTTCCAATTAATACTGATAAAATAAAGTATCTTTAATTTGGTTTGAAATGCAATATAAGAATAAAATTGATTGAACGAATAATATGAAAATAAAGTTGCACGCACTAATCTGACTGAACGTTATTCTGGTAAAGATTTCATATGGTGAAAAACATTAACGATTGCAACGAGATAGAAGAAGATAAGAACATAAACGAGAAAAATTTGGTATACGAATACCGAAGCAGTAGCAAGACTATTCAGAAAAATGTTCTAAAGCTTTTGCGACATATCAAAGTCAGTAGTAATCTGATTTCACTTTATCCATCAAATTCAAGAAAATGTATACATTTACCTTTGCATTATTTTAAGTTACTTTTATTATCAACAAATTAAATATTTATTCATCATATTATTATTGTTATTAATATTTGTTCTTATTACTTTTAACGTATCACAAATTTGATTACTACAGACTTCTAACGATTAGTGTCAGTCGCATTTGCGAGTGTCGGGTAATTTTTTCGTTAATTATTTTTGTTAATATTTTCAATTTTAAATGTATAACATCGTCTCTCTTTGCTTTCTCTCCTACAATTGAGAACAACAAACAGGAGTTACAACAACGAGTTTACCAAAATATAGTGCACGTGAAAGACGAGATACCAAAACATTCGCAATGTACTGACACGAACTTTCAAGTGCTAGTGACCATATTCTCATCCCAGTCGTACATAGGAACCGTTTATTCATAGAAAATATGAAGATCGACAATATTAACTTTAATCTTATCTTAATTAAGTATATTATGTATAAAAGAGAAAAAATGTATCCAAATAACACTAGAAATGCCTGTTCGTTATCGAGAAGACTACGTTTCTTTTTCTATCACTTATGCCATTCAAAACTATGATGCACTAAATCGCGATTAATGGTTGTTCAAATATAATAGAAAAGTTGCTAAACTTGTGCTATTTACATGATAAAACTATTGCTCTAATAAGTTGTAACTATGGCCTCTTTATTTTCTCATCTATTTTTTGGTAATTTTGTTCGCCTTTCAACTTGTATATTATAATAAATAATTAAAAAGAAGTATTGCGAGTAAGTAAAAAGGCCATACTGAATAATCGTATATTAAAATTTGTCTGAACAAATCGATTCCTTTGGACATTTGACGGGAATGGAATTGTAATTGAATAATGGCACTTGACATTTGAAAAGTCAACGTTCTGATAAAGCATTGCAGAGTTAAAGACTGTAAGGTAACTTGCGGTTGAAATGCTGACCTCCTCGCTGGTGGATTTGTCTTGTCGTTGGCCAGGCGACGACGTTAAAAGATCCGGCAAAACAGAACTTGGTCTTGAACCCGGCGAAGAGTCAGACCTCTGGAACTCACCGCCACTTCCGGTTGTGCCGCTAACTCGAGCTCGTTCTCCTCCTTCGCGATTCTGTAATACAGTTTCATCAATGATTAAGTTCAATTTGGTACTTGTGAAAATAAAATAAATACAACAAATGGAAAACGAAAAAAGAAAGAAAATATTCCATATTTGAAATAACAATCGTATGATCTCATTAGGATTATTTTCTTTTTCATTTAATTACATTAAAACAATATAAAACAAGATTCAATGAACAATCAGAAACTCAAATTGAACTTTAAAATAAAGTAATCATATTATTAAATCGAAGAAGTTAAATTTGTTGTAATCAAAGTGCGAAGCTAAGAAAAAGTTATAACTCATCTTAATTCTTGGAGGAAAAGTAATTTCAAGGAGTCAATGCAATTTAAAGTTCGGAAACGAAAAAAAAAGATAGAACAGAAAAAAAAGAAAATAATCATGAGACAATTGAGATTGTAGCTTGCTCTGATAAAGCGGTCATGCCTATTCGGACATGTGAAAGCAGTAAATAAAAAATTGCAGGAATAAAAATCGAAGTAAAATGAAGAAATTAAAAAACTAAACGAGAGAAAATAAGCCGAACACAAAACAATAATAACTATAACATTCATTTGTATCACATACAATTTAAACTAAAGCATCATCAAACAAACATACACGCTTGCATTCGTTAATCTATTAATTCTAATCATCTATGCCTAAACATTTTTTAAAGCTAAAACG
Source organism: Gryon sp. ZL-2020 (assembly GCA_022817425.1). NCBI lineage: Eukaryota > Metazoa > Arthropoda > Insecta > Hymenoptera > Scelionidae > Gryon > Gryon sp. ZL-2020. The sequence continues at coordinate 10,995 of JABFPJ010003762.1, forward strand.
AAACATAACGCAAACATAACATATAACTTTGTAACAAACAAAAGTCGGTATTAACAAGTGAGCGAAACAATAACATGAACATTAAACAAAACATGGCACATTCGCTAATTCATATGCTAATGATTAATCAAACAAGAACAAATAAACATCAAGCGACATTATAATATGCAGCAATTATGACATGACATAAACAAGACAACAACAAATTAAAAAACAAAGAAAGAAGAACAAACGAACAAATACGCAATAAATGGCAGCAATAAGCAAATTTTCATTCACAAAAACAAAAAACATTCAGATATAAAACTATTGAAAAATTAATTTTTCATATTACATGATCAATTGGGTTCATGTTTTGTGGCATGTGCAAATCAAAAATTAACTTATACGAAAAGTCTAGACAAAGCCAACTTTTAAACGGTAAAATACGAATTTTTTGTAATTTGCGAATAAAATTGTATAGACGTGTATTTAACTATTGACAGCTATAATATAATTATTTAAAACGCACACATTCCTGTTTATTCATAGTAAAAAGTATCGCATACACGTGCGCATGCAAACGTTTGACGCGCTGCAATGATTTTCAATCAATAGTAAAACAACTGCGCATATGTATTTTTGGGTACAAAGATTGAATTCTTTATAAGTAACAACAAAATGCTGTTTATCTAATATTTTAAAATACATTTATGTTATAGAAAATATATATGTTATTTGATTTACAATAGAGGAATAAGTTTTTTTGTACATGAATCATAATATGAAGTTGAATCGAGGAACCGTTCATCATGTATTACAATAATTTGAGTAAAATTATTGGAGTGCGTGCAGAGTTTAAGAGATAAGAGCGCTTCCAATTGGTAAATGGAATATTCATAAATTCATAAACGTTGTATTAAACGTGATCTTATGTGTGAGAAATAAGCTCGTCAATTAGTATTGGATATAAGCTTATCATGCAACGTCAGTTAGAACGGTTTAATTATATACACTCAAGAAAAAATAAAGCAAAAACTGCTTTAAAAAAAAAGAAGAAACTGCTATAAGGGGCTTGAATTAAGGTAACTCGGCAGTTAAGCCATGTCTGCTTAACTTTTCAGTTAAGCTGAGAGGTATGTACAGATTAAATAAAATAGAATGAAAATAGAATAACCGGTTAAATGGCAATTGTTTCCTAGTAATGACTGAATGAAAGTATAAAAAGCACGAACTAAATATGAAATTTAAAGCTTGAAAATGATCTAATTAGCGGAAATGATATGAATGGGTGAAACATTAGTAAGTTTATTCGTAAAGCAATGAAAAAAAGGAAGAATGTTAAGTAATGTTGTAATTAAAAAAAGTCGATAGAGAATATAAAATGATAGGATAAATTGAAGAGAAAGAAAAATCGTCGAACGGCGAAATGTCGGTGTTGAGTTTGTTAAATAATATAATTTTGTTCAAAATGAAGTAAAATTTGCATCCCTTTTTGGGGTGTATTTTATCGTTGTTTTTTTAACAAATGAAAACAACAACAACAAAAATATAATAAGAACCGGAAAAAAGTAAATGATAAAGGAAGGAACAGTAACAACTGATTTGAACGAATTTTGTTTGTTCATCAAAATCTTAAGTCACTCTTAATTCCATACATCCTCCGACGTTTCGTCACGGCGATGATAGCAGCGGCATAACGTGCAGTCTTCACGTCTTGATTTATGAAGAGACGAGATGTAAGACTCCCCCAACGCAATTCCATGCGGTTAGTCCTTCGTTGAGGCCGGGCCTCAAAAACGATCGCTGTCGTTGAGGAATTCAACCCTCCCTGCGCGTTATATATATATTTGTTTCTTTTCATTTTTTTTCTAATGCATAAAAGTGTACAAAGAGGGAAAAACACATGGATTTTGGGAGTCTCGAATAAACATTTAAGGATATGAAACGTGGTCATTGATGATTTTATGTCGTGTCCGCAATAATGTTTAAACTTTCTTTTTGTATAAATTTATATTCAAGTATTTAATTAATATCTTCAGTGATTCTTTTTGAATTAATAAAGCCTTCTCTCCCCACGTTGGATAATGTAATTGAATACGAAATTTTATTTCAGATGTGTTTAAATTGATTCTGAATAGAGCTAATTTTTAGATTATTACATTACAAAGATCTAAAATGAAAATGACTTTTTCTTATGTTTAGCAAAAATCTACTAATTACAATCTAAATGATGAAGACCAAACTATCGATGCTTTACAATAGTCTATGATTAATAACAAAAATGATGACTCTAGCCCTGGTTTGATGAAAAAGTGTACTTTTATGAAGTGCTTCTACTAATAAAAATAGTTTTCGCAATACTGGTGTATTGCAAAGTTGAAATTTAACTACTAGTGATAGAAAAATACGAGAGATAAGGTAATATAAAGTACAGAGTAGCATGATTAATGGCGTAACAAATAAATTGGGGAGAGGTAGCGCCTAAAGTATGAGCTTAATTCAACTAACTTTTCTAAACAAAATTTTGATTTGAATTGTTTGATAATGATGAAAAGTAAGCATTGACGCAATGAGAGCATTAACTTGAACAACAACAAAATTGATCTATGAATAATTAGACTATTATTTCGAAGATACTTTTACATTTCATTGACGAAATCAACGTGAAAATTATGCATAGAGTATAGCTTTTAAAATTTAAAAAACAAATCTAATCGTCATTACTAAATTGCTACATGAGATAATGTACGATAGAAGTCGCGCAATGTTGGTCCAATGACCACACCGTTTGCTTGGAATTGGCTAAATTTGCAGACATTTTTTAAAGGATAACACTTTGACCTGTTTATTATTTAGTTTTTTTTAATAAAATGATTGAAATAGAACATTTAAAAATAGTATTAAAAATTGCGCGAGTTTTTTTTATTTTTATTTAATAAATGTCAATTTCAATCAGTTTATTTAAAAACTGGCCGGTATGAGAATTATTTTCGGAGTACGTTTGAGATTAGCAGTGTGAATAATTTTAAAGTTTTGAGCATAATTTACGTTTTCAATGTTTACTCATTAAACTTTTTACAATTGTTCATTTTTTTATAATTAGAGTGAGTTAGACATTTTAATTAACATTTCCAACGTTACAATTACTTTTAGATTTACATTTATTTTAATTTGACAAACTTAGTTTTAGTTTAATTAATTTTAATATTGTATTGCTGGTCATATAGAACAAATTGATAATGAAAATATAATTCGTCGTTATGTATGTATGTAGAAAATAGCCTAAGGCAAGTTATCAAAATAATAATTTCGTTTGATACATTTGTCATTCGTTGATAATATTTATATAATTATATCTTGTAATAATTATATTTATATTACATAAATTTATTATATCTTTCATATGATTCCTCTTAATCAAGAAGGAACAAAATACAAAATTCGATATAAATACTAAAGAACAAGAAAGCAATTTGCGGCATATTATGTCTCTTATATGAATTAAATATAAATATAGTAATTTCAATTTCAAAAAATGTCCTCACAGTTTAAATAAATGATGAGTTTAATATTGAACTGCCATTAGGGATGGACGATTTTCAAAAACTGTTTCATTAATTGATAAATTAAATCTTTGTTAAAATTTACTATACAACATAAGTTAGGGTTTCAGTTATTAACTTATCGTACTGCAATATTCAAATTATTGTAATAATTTAAATCATTTCAATACTTCATCCTCAATTAACAAAACATAAATAACATGATAAAAGCTTTACTATGTAATAAAATAAAATATCGTGATTTTTTTTAAATAATGTTTCTATTGGAACAAATTTTATCAGTTACAACTGACATCATTTCGACGCTCCTATGGAAAACTATTACATTTCAGAATATTGTCGAAAAGTATTCTATCTCAGAATATTGGCGAAAACTATAATATCTCAGAATATTTTCGAATAGTAAGACATTTCAAAATATTGTCGAAAACTAAGATATCTGAGAATATAGTCGAAAACTATGATATCTTAGAAAATCCCTAATCGCTATGATATTGTACGGCACTGATGATATAATTGTTTTATAATTTGATTTAAATAAGTTTAAACAAGTTAATCATTCATTTATCGAATAATCCCTTAATCGAATTGTATTAAAATATATTAACATTTTATTAGTCTTTTTTAATAAATATTTATTAATTGTAATATCTAATGTTACGTTTTAAATCATGATTAAAAGCAAATAATATTTAATAATTAATGAATAATCATGAAAATTGTATCATCGAATAAAAGGTCGGCA
>JABFPJ010003763.1:0-15282 GCA_022817425.1 Gryon sp. ZL-2020
TAACTGAAAAACAAAAGGGCTGACTGATTTAGGGCTAAAATTGACACCTCAGGTCGATTGCAATTAAATTTTGGGGAAAAAACAAATTATTTCGGCAAAAGGGCTGAAAAAAGGGTAAAAAGGGCTAATCAATTAGGCTTGGCCAAAGGGTTGACTAAGTTTAGGTTGTAATCAATCTCTCAGGTCGATCGCTATTAAAATTTGGGGGAAAAGCAACTTATTTCGGCAAAAGGGCTGCTGTAAATTGAAAAGGGATAAAAAGAGCTAAACAATTTAATGATTTAAGGGGCAACAATTTTTACGAAGGGTCAACAAAAGATACGAAAATCGGTTCTTATAACTACTGATATTATGTAGTGTTAAATACGATTTTTGGAACATATTTTAAGGACTTATATTTGCTATTGAGTCAGTTTCAATTTTAGTACATGATTATACGTGTAATTTTCGCTACATTATCAGTAGCGTTTTTCGTTAGATATTGCTTTCTGTGTACTTGTTAGATTTTTGGTTAATGTTTATTTTAATAACTTAATTAATTGATGGTCATTCTGTGATTAATTGAATTAGAGTAAATACTTTGTTTTAATTAGATTGTTTGTAGTATGGTTTAGTATGGTAAATGGCAATCCTGTGAAAATATTTGATTTTTGATAAGAAGATTTGTTTATTTATGAAATATTCAACAAGTGTGGCAAAGAGTTCGTTACCAGGATATACATTGTAACTTTACAATATAAATGTATTATAAAATAACTGATAGCCATATTTTGGCCTTTTTTGCTTTCATTACCTGGTACTAGTAACTTCTTGATCATAACTATGCCATAAAAGGCTCACAGATAAGCTGTTATGGAATTAAAATCATTTGTATGGTACAATTTGTCGTATAATGATTGTTTGAAGCAAATGATTGGCCATATTTGTTAATTATCATTCGGCCATTTCTTGACCTTATTGTCTTTTATATATAAAATTTTGGCCTAAGCTGGACCTTAGAAGGCATATAAACATGTTATGTTCCTATTAGTACTGTAATTATGTTACATATTACCATGTAATAATGATGTATCAGTCTGAAATACAAGCAAAATACTGATCATTATTGATAGCCATTAATAGGCCACTTTTTGGCCTAATTATTTAATATTTTTGATAAGGTAGCCTCAATTGGGCCTGTCGAGTTTCATAATAGTAAAGTGTGACATCACTCGCTTCGCTCGTGACGTCATTTCACACGCTCGTGGAATCGCCAAATTTTTCCACAAGTCGTACACGATACTTTTTCCAACAAGGGCATAAAAAGTGGCCTGTTTTCTCAACGTGTTTTCAGTGGGAAAAGTTAACCTCTTTTCGACATGAGTGGGAAAAGTATTAACGAATGGGAAAAGTAACTACTTTTCCCACAAGTGAATGGAGATAAGACGGCTTTGTGATAGGCTCGAAAATTGCCACGTATTGCACGTATTACACATTTTTGCTTTTATAATTAAAAATAAACTGGAAACTAAAGGCCAAGTACACAAAAAGGCTAAAAAATTAAAAGTGATCACGGTTAAAACATATTAAGCCTACCCAGTTTAAAAAATAAATTTTAGAGTGAAATCTTAACTTACTTAACACTTTATTTCAGTAAAATCAGAATATGGACTTAAAGACTCAGAAAATTAAAAAAAAATAGTAATATCACTAAATGTATTCTCAATATTTGGTGCTGATATCAATAACTATAGTTAAGTACATTTGCAAGAGACACTCCCGTGTCTCTTGATTTAAATGATTTTAGTAATAACCTCTATAACATGTATCATGTAATATATAAACTCTAATTCTTATGAGAAGTTTATGGCGTTTATTAAAAAACTTGTTCTTATAAACTTGTTCTTATGAAGTTTATTAAGAAACTTGGCGCGATTCATATTTACATGAATTCAGTATTAAATTCTACAAAATATGTAATGAAAATATAAACGATTATCGTTCACGCTAAGTGTTTTATTTAAAGAAACTATCAGTCAGAACTAATTAAACTAAGAAGTATGTATAACTGTATGATTAGGCCACAATGAGCAGATCTGGGTTTAGTCAAAATTTATGTAAAATAGTTTTCTAAAAAGTTATTATAGAGAATCGAACACAATTCCCGAACGTGAAAGTTAAGCATCTCACACAATTACGATGATTTCTAATTAAATATTTTGTATATATTTAACATCATTTTATAACATCAAATTTAGTCGACTATACTTGTAAATATATGAGACTAATATGGCTTCTTCATAAAGCCCTATACACGGAATGTGAGGGTAGGCGTTTCATACCCTTATTGGGTTTGAATATGGACCTGGTTAGCCCCTACATTTGACCTACTCTCTACAATCGCCCAGCCCAGGCCTATTCGAAACGAGGCAAATCTGGACCTTACCATTCCAGGGCCTGCTTTTTAACTGGGTGAGCTCTTCTCAGTTTCTATGTGAGAGATAGATATATATTGAAACCGATGTTTACCGATTCGCGGAGACACTGCGAAGGAAATGTAATTAATATTTCACTAATTAGGTACACCCGACGGGCCGGTTGACACGTGACCCTCGAAGCGCCCTTTGTCAGCCGTGGCCCTACCACGCGCTCACAGAGGGCTAACCAACGTTGTCGTATTCGGTTCGTTTGTGTGTGCGCGAATTGCTTCGCCAGGAAAGCCTTGCCAAATTTTAGTGCAAGTCACCCACTTTTCCACATTGGCAGCCGCCAGCCAGCAGCCTGCCAGCCGCAAGCAAACGGCCAGTAAGCCAACAGCCCGCCAGGAGCCCACGATTTTTTTTCTAATTTTGTAATACGTGACATGCTTTTTTTTATATTTATGTATCCGTTTTTCGTCCCGGAGTAACCTTTGATATTTCTCTCTCAACAGATTTGTTTTTCTTTTAATTTTTGGAAATATTTCAATAAGCCCAGCCCGCGGAAGTTGGTGCGGCGGTAATGCGGGCCACCGCGTGACAAACTGACGACCGTGACAGGACAGCGAGAACAATTTGTAAAAGCAAATTTTTTTTTTTGAACGTTGAGTTTAATATTGACTTCCTCTGTCATCGATTAACGCCAGATGAGGTCAGCGTAGGCGCAAAAACAAAAGTTTATTAAAACAAAATTTTTTTAAACAAAACATTTTATAAATTTCCCGTTCATAAATGAATTAAAATAAAAGGGGCAAAAATATTCATTTATGAATGTTTTTGCCCATTGCCAATTTTTTAAGCACATGCTGCTGCTAATAAGCTGGTAATACTTTAAATAAACTTAAATCGTGTTTTTCTCGAAACCTTTTTTTGGCCGATAATTTTTCTCTGAAACTATGAAACGTATCTCTTAAGGCTTTTAGTATCAGGTCTTTCGAACTTTTCTTTGCAGCTTTGACCACTTTCAAGTCGATATATTAATTGTCGGCAATCTGTTTTGTTTGTTGAATTGTTTTTTAAGTATTGTTCAGTATTTTATTTTACAACGTTTAATATTAGCTCAATTATTGTGTTCATTTATTGTGGAAGTGTTTTTGTTGCGTTAGAAACACTCAATAACACCGTCAGTGTTATTGAGTGCGTTGTCACGGCGAGTTGTGCGTTGGTATATTGGAAAAAGAATTAAAATGTAAAAAATGTATAAATAATTGGTTTGTTTAGAATGAGTATAAATAAATGAGAATAAATACATAAATAAATAAAAAAAAACGAGAATAAATAAATTGTATTTTTGAATAAGTATGCGTCAATTGAGCGAGCGTGAGGAAAAGGAGTGGAAGGGCGACTAGTGGAGAGAGACAGAGCGGACAGACAGGGGAAAAGGTGCGGAAGCCGAAAGCGAGGGCCAGTGGAGCGGTGAACGGCGAGCGGGAAGGGACGGAGGGCCTGTGTGGCTCGAACGGTGGTGGAGTTGGAGCAGAGAGGGCCTGTGTGGCTCGATCCGCGGCGGGGTTGTCGAGGGGGCAGAGAGCCTGTGTGGCTCCATCGGCGGTGGGGTCATCGAGGGGGCAGAGAGCCTATGTGGCATTAGAGGGAGGGTCGCGACAGCGTGTGGGGAAAGGGGCTGGTGCTCTCGCTCTCTCTTTCACCGTTAGACGTAAAAGATAAGTACATGTTTAAATAAGCGAAATAAAATGTTGTAAACGATGTTACCGATACAACAAAATTCGATTAATTTGGAAAGCGTGCTAACATTATTTGTTCCCTTTCAGTGAAGCGGAATGTCGACTGAGTTGTCGACATTAATATTTAACATTTTTCTTGGCCATTTTAAAGTTCAAAAAAGTGGTTAAAATAGGCTATTTTTGTTTACCGTTATTTTGTAAATTATTATTATGTTTGCAAAATTAATGGACTAAGCTCCAGATAATTTAATGTAGATTAAAAATTAATGTCGAATTTACGTTTACATATTACGTATCTAACAAAAAATTATCGGCCATCCGGAGACGCACGGTAAAAATGACCTTACTTGCGGCCATTTTTAGGCGCAAGAATTACATTTGTTACACTAAAATATTGTATTTTGTAAATAAAAGTTTAATAACTAAGTTTAACAAGAAAAAATATCTATATATATATTAATTTTCCTTCATACAAAAATATCGTAAAAGCGTTATGATCTCGCCGTCTAAGCGGTAATACTTTCTTAAACTTCAATTTTTGCCAACATTAAATTTCTTCATTACTTAATAATTTACATTGTTTGCATATTTCTGTCCATACATTATTAAATTGCCTTTTTGGCCTTTGCCCTATTATAAGCCTTTTTGCCTTTATTCCACCCATGAACTAAGAACAGCAGTTCGAGAGAGCATATTCGAATTGGTATTTCCAATACTATTTGCAAATATATCGGGAGAAATTCACAATTCTCGAGGAGTTGGAGAACTGTGGGTTACGATGCAAATGCAAAAAAAAACTGTATTAGCCTCTCCCAAAGCAGTCCTTGCTACCTTAATTCGCCCCCTAATGCTCAAAGTGAATAGTAAGGGGCAAAGAGAACCCCGGCAACCTAGAACGGATGCTGTGGCCTCACCCAGTCCAAGTACAAGCCAATTTCTAAAAAAATCGAAATTGTTCTAAAACAAAACAAATTACAGCCTCGGCCCCAAGAACAAACAGTATCATTCGGTAAACGTCCGATCGTGCACGAAAATTTTACGCGCAAATTTAATCTCGCACAAATATAATCTCACACAAAAAATCTCGCAATATAAGTTTCACACTCAAAAAGTCTATACACTAAAACATCAAACACGATAACTGCAAAAACATATAATTAAAACAGAAACATATCACACACAATAATATCAAACACAAACTATTCTCGCACAATAATTTCATGCACAAGTTGAATCTCACACATAAATATCAAGCACAATAATATCGAACACAAAATATTCTCGCACATTAATTTTACGCACAAACAAAATCACACACACAATTATCACACACAATAATATCAAACACAATATATTCTTGCACAATAATTTCACTTACAATTTGAGTTTCACACATAAATATCATGCACAATACTATCAAACACAAACTATTCTCGCACAATAACTTTACGCACAAGGGAATCTCAGACATAAATAATATGCCCAATAATATCAAACACAAACTATTCTTGCACAATAATTTCACGCACAAGTTGAATCTTAGACGTAAATATCACGCACCATAATATTAAACACAAAATATTCTCGCACATTAATTTCACGCACAAACAAAATAACACACACAATCATCACGCAAAATAATATCAACCGCAAAATTTGCGAGTCATGGTTAGAATTGAAGTAGCGCACTCCGACATTTGCCTATTTGATCATTGAACCACGAAAACCTGACCAGTGTGGCTGGCAGCGGGAATTGAACCCGCTACATCCCGAATGCGAATCTGGTAGACGTAGATACGGAGCCAGCACGCTCAGTATTTTTAATGAATTTATATATTCAACAACTAATTCGTAATAATCACTGGCATGTATTTATTAATCATTCAAACTTCTTTCATTAAAAATACGCGCTACTTAAATTCAAACCACAACTCGCAAATCTTAAGTCAATGTCTTTCATCCGTTAAAACTGTCTGTGAAGTATTGTCATATACGAATTGATTCAATAGAACGGGTGAAATGTGTTATTTTTATTTAATCAGAAATAATTTGAAGAATTTTTTTAGCAATTATTAAATTGTAACAATTATTTTAATTTTTGCAGGAGTTTTTGGATTTTGCCAAAAATCAACTATTTTAATTTCATATTTTCGATATGAAATATCCTCCGCTAGATACTGAACCATATTTTAATATTTAAAGTAAATATTTACCTTCAAATTGATTATCTTAAAGATAACACAAGTCCTATAATAATCTGTGAGGGAAAATGATCACACTCTAATAAAATATTTTGCAAATTCAAAAAACATAAAATTTGTTTTGCGAATTCCTTAATTTAAATATCTATTTTATAAATATAATAAAGTGTGAGACTGTTTAACTTGACGTAAATAGAAATAATTTTTTTTATTCCTTTTTATAATCAGACAATTATGAATGCATAAAAACCGGTGTAGAAGAGTAAGGACGTATTTGGTTAATAGATTTGCAAATTTGTTCTTAAAAACCCTTTAGAAATGCAACATATCATTTTTTATACTTATGAACATTATGCCATTTTTTAAATAAACACATTTTATTTAAAAATTTTTCCAATCGGAGTAAAACTTCTTGAGATATTTAAAAAGTTCACATGAAATTGGATAAGTCCCACCATCTAACAATGACAAATGAATCAGAAAGAAACCAGGAAATGCCAGCAATTTTTAGGCAAAACCATAACTTTGAGATTGATACATTTATGTGTGTGAATGTTTTATGTTTGATTGTTGTGTGTGAGATTTTGTGCGTGTGATATTTTTGTGCGTGAAAATTATGTGTGAGATTCAACTTGTGCGTGAAATTATTGTGGAAGAATATTTTGTGTTTGATATTATCGGGCGTGATAATTGTGTGTGTGATTCACCTTGTGCGTGATATTTATGTGTGAGATTCAACTTGTGCGTGAAATTATTGTGCGAGAATATTTTGTGTTTGATATTATTGTGCGTGTTATTTATGTGTGAGATTCAAATTGTGCGTGATGTTATTGTGCGAGAATATTTTGTGTTTGATATTATTGGGCGTGATAATTGTGTGTATGATTTTGTTTGTGTGGGAAATTATTGTGCGAGAATACTTTGTGTTTGATATTATTGTGCGTAATAATTGTGTGTGCGATTCAAACATGCGTAAAATTAATATGCGAGAATATTTTGTTTTTAATATTATTTTGCGTGATATTTATGTGTGGAACTCAAATTGTGTGTGAAATTATTGTGCGAGAATACTTTGTGTTTGATATTATTGTGCGTGATATTTATATGTGCGATTCAACTTGTGCGTGAAATTAATGTGCGAGAATATTTTGTGTTTGATATTATTATGCATGATATTTACGTGCGAGATATATTTGAGTTTGAATTATGTTTTTGAAGATATCGTGGTTGATGTTTTGGTGTGAAATCTTTTTGTGTGTTTACCTTCTTGTGCGAGATTTTTTGTGCGAGATTGTATTTGTGCGTGAAATTTTCGAGCGCGATCAGACGTTTGCCTCTCATTCGCCTCAGCCATCGATTTAGAAGTGATTCAGCTGTGGGCCACACATTCACATTCTGCCCGGCGGAACCGCGATATTTCTGCCCAAGATGCGGTGGTGCCACCGAAGGAAAACATCTTCGATATAGTTGTCGATCTAGGAAGTCGGCAAACGCTCAGAAGAGACCATATACATATCAGTAATGTGCATGCATAATTCATTAAAGCAATTAATGTTCTTATAATTTCATGCTAACTGCAGAACAGACTCTAGGATTAAATCTAGGGTCACAGTCATCTAGATTATTGATTTTTTCATTAATTAACATTAAAAGGATACTAAATTTCTGCTTCCACAAAGTTGGTAAAGTAAATTCTTTGAAAAAAATTATTTAAAATCAAAATTCTCCTAAATTTTTCGAAATTGGGTAAATTTACTTTTTTAACCATTTATTTTATTTATATCATAATTTTATATTATATAACTTCTTCTTATTTCAACCAAAACTTACTTTTTAATTTTGAAAACTACGGGTTGCTTTTTGTGAATAAAAGTAAGCAAAATTAACTTATTTTAATTCGGAAATGTGTAACCAAAATGAAAATTCAGTCTAAATTTTTTAAAAGCAATAGTTTTTTAGAGACAAATTTCATTTAATAAACCCGAAATGTTGTTGGCTTAAGTAATTGACATCCTTCCAAATTAAGAATTACTACTCAAAATGAGAATTACTAACCAATAATGAAGTAATTCCTGCCTTATGTATGAATGGCTGTCGGGAAATGCTTTAAGTTCGGGCGAGGTCGAGAAGTGCTTTACAAATGGGCCACATCTGGAAAAATGTGAAAAATTGGCTATGACAGAGAGTAGGACTATGTCGGCTACATTTTTTCCTATTTTAGTTTGTATTGGCACGACCGTAATGACGAATTGAAAAATATTCCGTCTACATTTTTCAATGGATAAAATTTTTTGTGGCAACAGTGCTTGTTAATCACTAAATAGTCTTATCTCATGTTTATATGATGTACAACCAAATATTTGTTTTTTAAGTTGTATCAATTCTAATAAAAAAAAAAAAAAAAAAAATTATCGTCACTAAAAAAATTATTTTTGATAAGATAAAAAAATAGTTTAGAAATGTATAAAGCAAAAACTGAAAATAGTTTTAATAAATTCATCAGAAATATATAAGATCTACATAACACAGACTCAGTGAATTTTAATATATGAAAAATTATTCAAACCGCTTATTGTCATAAAGATGCAACGATCGTCGAAATATCTAACCTTAGACGCTCCATTATATATTAATCGTTTACTAGTTCAAATTTGTCTGACGAATAAATATTCTTTTTAATTGGAGATACACTTCAACGACAAAATTTCTCTTTTATCATTGTATCAAAATGTTTTGTTTGCTTATTCATATTATTCCGAACATCAATTTTAATGTTTTAATTATGTTTCCGAAGTTATTTACTTATTTATTTAAAAAACTCCGATCCTAGGAATTGAACGTCAGTGACTCAGATTACTGGTCTCGTGCTCTATCCACTGGACTATGATGCTTTCGAAAATATAAAGCACGAAATGTCTTTTTAAACTGTTGCTTGGCTTACGAGCTTGGACCATTGTTGGGCCTAAGATTAAAAACAAATCATTTTAATCGTAAATTACAAATGATTATTGAATATTTATTATTTTTTTATTATATTTTATGTTTTAACAACTAAGAAAACATTTATTAAATTTTGTTACATTAAGATTAGTAAGCTTTCAATTAAGCATATGCCAATTGCGCGCCTACAGTTGATAGATATCATTTTTCATTTACTTCAATTATTGTATAGATTATAAGTACACACAAAAAAGAATCAGTGGATTTGGCGGAAAAAAAATAAGCCATAAATCGTAAAGTTTTTGCTTAATGGATAAAAGTAAAAGATTTTACGTTTAATGTTTAAATGCTGCTCGGTTTATTCTAAAATATTGATTTAAGAATAAAACTTAAGAAACTATTGAATTGTTGTTTGAATTTTAAACGATTAGACGTAAACATTTGCTATATCGTTAGTGAATGGAACTTGAGAGATTATTCGTAAAGACTTCACGGATAATCCCTGAACGGTTAACGAACGGGCAACCAATCAAAAACAGAACTGAAGCGTTCACGACGACAGATCGGCGCGCGCATACGACCCAACAAGATACTTCCATTCGCTGTTCGTTCGTCACCATTTCACGGATTATCCGTGAAATGTCGACGGATCACTATTGTTTGTTCCTTAACGTTTTATACTTTCACATTTTAAGAATAAAACAAAAATAAATAATGACTGATTCGTTTCATGTTAAGTATAAAACGTAAAATTATTTTTCTTGTACAAAGCAAGAAATTTCAGTAATTATACGTTAAACGAATTCAGTATTTATCGGTACAATTTTTATTTCCGATAAATCCACTGATTTTTGTTTGTGTGCACGATTCTGGTATCGGGAAAAGTTTGTCATGATGTCAATAATGTATGCTTACAATTTTCTGTCGTTGTCACACTTTACAACACTGTAATCATAGACAGATAATATATATATATATGATCAGGAGGTGTCCGATAAAAATGTTGACGATGTTGAAACAATTGACACTCTATTATTTATCTGTACATAAGCCTGATGATGATCAAGGAATGATCGAAACGTCACTAGAACAATAAATATGAAAAAATGAACATCACTGTTTTTGTTGTTGGTTATTGGTAAAATTAGATTCTTATTACTAAATTAAAATATATATCATTACCCGAATAGAAAATCCACCCTAATCTGCGTTGAATCCACGTAGTTTCCACTTTTTAATCTCGATTTCACGTTGAACCAACGTAGATGGAGGAGAATGTTCTGTCAGGGTAGTTATCTTCACAGTCAAAATATATATCATGAAAGTACTATTAGCAAATCTAAAATATAATGAATTTGAAAATTAAATAAATTGTCGATTTCGTTGGAAAACATTTTGCATTTAATGTAAAATTTTTATAATTTTACCATATTTACTGTTTTCTAAGGATTATCGTCAATATTTTTTGAAATTTTACGATATTTATCATACACAATAAAAAATAAATATGAATAAACTTACTCATATTTCAGATGCTTTTAATTTGTGTTATTTAATAACATATTCCTGTTTTATTCTCCTTATGAAATATAATACTAATTGTCTTCGTTCATATTTGTATGTCTTGTTTAAACATCAATTACACAATTTACATATTTGTATTATTGCTATTCAGAGATCTAAACAATGTTCCTACACCTTCGTGACAATTCGTAAAAATTCGTAACACAAATCGCATACATCCATATTTTGCCTATTGATAAAGGTGCCAGCTGAAAATAATATCAATTGTATTATTTATATAACATTATCATATACATATACATTTAATATTTAAATATTGTATATATTATACATAAATTTTATGTGAAATATAATTGAATATTACCTCTTAATGGTGTAGTAAAGGTAAAAGAATAAATCTGTCATAATTTTGGCACTTTTCCATTATCTGATTACTAAAATTTGGCAATTTAACCATTTTTCTTTTGACTTTAGAAATTGGCACTGTTATTTCTGTATCCAAATCATTAATGTTCACAGCACAAATTCCAATCAATTTTGAATCACATGGTTCGTGGAATACTGATTCCGTGTTCAAAAAACGTCGACATATTAAATTAATCTCCCTTGTTCCTTGAACAATTTGGTTGATTTTAGCAATTGTATTGTCATCCAACATACAAACGTCATCTTTAAACTTGGAGCTTAGTTTAAAATTGTTAAGTTGTACATAACTGCTTTTGTGAATGTCATTGTTGCTTGTTTCATTATTAGTTTTAAAGTGATTTATTATCCTTTGTGGTATTAACTTGTATTCTTCAGTAGTCCGATTTAATAGTTGCTCCAAAGATGTATCTGTGGAATGCACTTTACGTAAAATTTTTTGCATCTCGTTTTCAAAAGGGAATGAACTAAACTGATCAAGAGTGCCAAATTTTTTTACATCACTTGGTAAATGAATGAGGTTGTGGACATTATAGGTTATATGCTTCGGACCGTAGAATAGTTCATAATTTGAAACAAAATAATGAAGACATTGTTCAGCATATTCATTGAAGTCAATACACAAGTCAGAATCACATAATATTCGAATTGCTACGCTTAGTGTCAAAAAATGTACGTAAGCATCTGCTGGAATATATAATTTCAATATTAGGATGCCTGAATACAATAACAATTGTCGACATTCTGTCGCCTTCCAAAATTTGATATCAAACATACTGCGTGGTAATCGAGAAAATTCACTTGGAATACAAAACCTCAATTCAGCGTTCATATTAGACATTGAAATCAGATTTTGCGGCTCTATGTTATACAAAATTTCATGTTGCATAATTAACTTAATAAGTTTTTTCGATACGCCGAGACAAACGCAATGTAAATAGTCGATCGGAAACTGCGTAATCATGTCAATATTGAGTTGTTCCATTAAAGATGTTCCTTTATGATGTTGTGGTTGACTTCGGTTTCTAAAAGATTTATCCGTCCTTAAAGTTGATGTCACGGATGTAAATGTCATTCGTCTTTCAACAGAAATACCTTTATCTTCACACTTGGAGCAGCCACAATAACCGTTGTGACCTTTAGTGCACTTCACAAAAGATAATGCTGGAGCATCGCATACGACAGCGTTTAAAATAATATAATAAGTTTGATTATTTACGACGAGCTTGTTATCCATCAAATCTTTAAGTTCACTCACAAAATAAAAAATAAAATTATTAATTTTATCCGGCTTCTGTTTCCCATAGTATACTCCTATGATGAATGGATTGCTTTCGATTGGATTGGTAGTTTTTCCCATAATAGTCCAAAAGTGATTTTTAGAACTTTTTGTTAATGGAAGTCCATCAATATGCACGATGATTGCAATCGTATTAGATGTTAACTTCGTATTATCAATAATGACTTTTATTCCATATTTAATTCCAAAATGCATATATTTTCCAGAACCGACTTCAATTATTCGTAATGAAGATGCTGGAGGAGTATTCAATAATGTTCTCGCGTCTCTTGGAAGTTCGTTGTGACCATTCTGTATCAGTATTTTTAATAAAGCACTCAATGCTGACATTGGAATATTAAATAAAATCTTCCAATCAGATAAACTTTTCTTAAGATTGCTAATGTTTTTGTCACAGTGACTTTCATTTCTGCTGGTGGATTCCAAAACTGAAAACTCTGCGGGACTTAAAACTGATTCTGAGTCCTCGTCATCGCTCAAATTTGTGTCGCTTAACAAACCACAGAAATCGCTGACATCTGACAAGCATGAACTAGAATCATCATCGAATGAATCTTCTTCCTAAAAGTTAAAGGAAATTTAAAAACAAGATAAACATTTTATGATATAGTTTTTACAAATTGTTGATGCAAATGTGAAGAATATGTATAAAGCTTAAATGTAGAATGGACGAAATTCACTGAAATTTTAACTTACTTGTAAATATTTTAATAATTGAATGAAAGTATATAGTTGAATTTTTAATTAAAATATTTAAATTGCCATGATTCTCACAAAAATACACACATTATACAATTGATTTTATACGTGAATGTTATTTTTACTTGACTTTATTTTATCATAATTCTTATTTTATAATAATTCTTATTTTACTAAATGAATACCCTGAAAACATAATAAAATGTTTAGGTTTAATATGAAAAATGAATCAAACGCCCGCAATTTTTCACAAATTATATATTAACTGTTAGCGTATATTGAACGCTAACTATTCATATGTAATTTTTTTTTGTAGAACGATATCAAATAAAAATAATATTTGAGCTATTATTATTTTTATTACAATACATTCGTTTTATTAAAATTAATTCTAATTTGAAATAATTTGTGTTATATTATGTTAGTTTATTGCGTTCATTAAAAATTGATATTTCAATTAATGTTTTTCATGAAATTTCATTTCATTGAATTTTATTGAATGCAATTGTTTTTAATTACATTGAATTACAAATTATTTTTCAGTTCTTTATTATTTTTCAGAAATCTGAGTTTTTAATTGGTTAAATCTAAATAAAATATAACGTTAAGGAATTAAAGCAGTTCTTCGGATGAAAAATATCATATTTAAAACATTTATTTCCTATTTTGTTTAAATGTTTATTCAAAAATTAACATGCGTTTTGACAAATTTACTTATTATTTTATTATTATTATATAATTATGATTTGTGTAACTTTATTGAATTATTTAAATACAAAAGTCATTTCACTAAATGTACACGGCAAAAAAATTTTCAATAAATTGTACCCAACTGTTCAGTAATGCCGTAACGAGAGCAAGGTTTTGCAAAAAATTACTCAACTTTTCATGAAAAATTATTGATCGTTTGAAGAATTTTTCATGAATGTTTTATAATTTTTAATGAAAAGTTGGGTAATTTTTCGTAAAACCTTGCTCTCGTCACTGCATTACTGAACAGTTGGGTAAATTTTATTGTAACTTTTTTTGCCGTGTAATAATGAGTATATTTAATAACTTACGAAGTTAAGTAAGTCAACGTACTTAGTCAATTTTCATTAAATTGATTAAATGAATAAAGTAATTAACAAAACTGACTAATAAAACAGTTCGTTCTGTAGTTAAATAGTTCGTGTAATTAGTTAGTTTAGTAAGACTATTTTGTGTAATTAGTAAATTAATTAAGTACATTAGTGAATTAGTTAGTTTCCTTCATTAACTTATTTACTTTCAGTAGTTAGTTACGTTAGTAAAATAGTATTCTTATTTTATTTTCCGAATTTTGTTAAGTTATATCGAAATTGTGATTTAAAATGTAATAGAGATTTTCAGTTTGATTAGCGTCTGTCTGTAGCTAGACTGTAGCAATTTTATTTCCTTAAATAGTTCATTTTTCGTGATAACAAATAATAAAAGTTAGTCAATTTGCTATATAATAAATAATTGCCACTTTTTTTAATTGATTTAAATTACAACCATTCTTTAATTTTCATTTTTCTTTAAACTTTTTGTCAGCATTTATTTAATAAATTTTTTTTTTTTTAAATCATCGATTTTTTAAAAACCATTATTTGATTTAAAACATCTAATTTAAACTATCGAAACCTGAATATAATGCATGCATTGATAGAACATCAATTTGCTAGAAAATGTGATATAATATAAATTGTTAAAATTATTAAAATTGTTAGTTGTAAAAAGCAATATTAATATTTTACATAAATGTGATATAATATTAATATTTTCATGATAATGTACATCAATATTTATGAGATAAAATATAATGAAATTTCTAATATATTCTATATTCTATATATCTAATTTCTACACTAAAAGAAGAAGATAGCACTGAACACTAACTAGCTCAGTTACTGTCGCTATGCTACGCGTTTTTACCTGTAATGCAACAGACAGTGCTCTCTTGGCATAACACACAATCATACCGCGTAGCTCTGATTGCTGAGCTACTTAGCAAGTGAAGTGCAGCAGTTCGTACCACGCAAGATAGTAATGAC